>JAOXNR010035697.1:0-21427 GCA_028571225.1 Parsonsia alboflavescens | reverse complement strand
AAATCATAGAAAAAAGATTTCAATTGGTCTCTTCTCTTCCTGCAAATAAAAAAAAAAAAGAAGAGAAAAAACATTAAATTAAGTTTACTCAATTTAGAATAATGTAAAAAGTTGAATATGTCTCACCTTGCTTTTCTTCTTCACTCCATAAAGATTATGTAATCAATCATCGCCACATAATAACATTTACACTGTTTTTGGAGATAATGAAGATCAATATGGATCAATTACTCTACTACCCGCGCTAAATGTTTCTTCCGAAGCCATAGTGGTAATAGGAATACCAAGGATCTCACGAGCCATTTTTGATAGAATGCAATACTTAGTTGTTGACTTCCCCCTCACCAACTTAAAGCCTCAAAAGTAAGAGGATTCCTATCATGAATATAGTAGCCATCTTCAAGATAGCTATCAAAATTTGACTTTTGAGATGAATTCCCCTCCACCCTCCTCAAATACTTCATAAAAGTATTCCAGCAAGTTGCACACCTCCCACTAAAGCTCCTTCTCTTTCGGATTCATTATGACACTCATTTCGATATTCTCCATAAAGTTCATACAATATCCTCCGAACTGTTGCAATATTTTCATGAGCTTCTTTTTCAAGATACATCTGAGCATAGGCATAATCAATAAGTCTCATCTTGTATCTTGGATCCAAAATGAAAGCTATAGCCATCAACATTACATTCTCCCCAATATTTATCAAACTTTGCCTTCATTTTGAGAGTCATGGCACGGATGAGGTCATTTTCATCTTGTGACTTCTTATCCAACATTACCTTCATATTATGTACTTCAGTCAAATATAGGTTAGAAGTCGAATAATCACTGCTAGAAATTACCTTAGTTATTTCATTAAAGACTTGCAAAACCTCTCAAACTTTTTCCATTTTGATCTAATCTTCCTCCAATGGACAACAATCAAAATTATGCTCTTGATCATGGAATCTAGGAAATGAAATTTTCAACTTTATTGTAGTTGTTAACATTTCATATGTGGAATTCAATCGTGTTTTGCAACCTAGGATGAGTCTCCTATTTGGTAATTGAAGTTGTTGCACTATCTGTGAGAATGTTTGAAGTCTTGCTTCACTTTGATTGATATAACTATTGCTCTCATGAATATCTTCAATTAAGTATCTCTGAAATGCCATCTTGTGCACAACATCTCACATGAAACAACTTTCCTCCACATAACAACTCCTTACTTTTTAAGAAAGTATCTTTCAGGATTCGGATTGCAGAATCATTGCTTAATGCAATACCCACTGAAAGTATGTCGATCTGGTTCTCAATTCTTGACTCCTTTAGACACTTTTATATAGTGTCTGTAATCTACACTATGATGAGGTGGAGGTATGTGAACAAAGTTCAAAACATGCTTCTACAAATACCATTGTGCATCCACAAAATGTCCTGTAAGCACCATATATCCAACCTTTTGATTAGTAGACTTCCACAAATCTATTGTTAAGCTAATCTTGTTAACACCTTTCAATTGGACTTTCAACTTATTTTTTTCGGCTACATACAAAAATTCACAATCTTTTTTTAATGTGTTTCGAGATATCCTTTGCCACTCAATCCTTCCACTATTCTGCATTATATTAAAACCTTCCTCCTCAACAATGCTAAGTGGATGCTAATGCATCAAAATCTAATGAGCTATCCCTTACCTCATTTTCATCATGTCAAATCTTCCATCCATGATATACCTAAACCAGGAGCAAGGACATCTACTTTGGAATGAGTAGTGGGGAAATTGATCCTTCATTGTTCAATTTTGTGTCTTTTTCTCAAAGGACAAATTTCAAGGTGTCGCCCCAAGTGGCTTGTTGTATCTCTAGTCATACTTAGATATTTTGGGTAATGAACACATTGAGCTTTCTTGACTCCCTTAAGTGTTTCCTACTTAAACTCTTGCCAAACAAAAGAAGTCTTGGTCCTTTTCTTTTTATCAAAATGACGATCATCATTGCTTTGCTCTTGAATGCCATGACTATCCTTATCTTCAATTGGTCCGCTAGATGGATCATTAGTACTCTCAAAGTTCGTGTCAACAACCTTCTCTACCTCTACTATTGCTTCATGTGAATCAACCTCTACATGTTGCAACACTTGATTTTCTTTCGGAATGGACAAAACCTCGTGTGTGCTCGACATTGACATGCCTAAAGAAAATGCCAATTAAAAAAATTTATCCAAGAATTATCATAAAAAAACACACCAATTTCCAATAGAAACAGAGCTCATTGAAAAGGACCCCATCCAATCCATAATAATCAAAAACCATTGTAATCAACAAAAAATGGCATTTCCAAATATTTCTATGATCCTTTGTTTTGATATATCATAGAGGGAAAAAAAATTTTCTTTGTAAAATAAATAAATAAATAAAAGTAGCCAAAAAATAACAAATTGGGAAGCCCAACTTTTACGAACACTCCCAAGATCGAATCTCTTTATCAGGATTTGAAGATTTATAATGAAGCTAAAGACCTTGATGTTCACGAGACAAGAAGACTAAAAATATTCAATCTTAAGACTTCTGCATCATTCCTTGAATTCTTTTTACAATCTACTAATGGATATTAACTCTTGATGGTAAATTTCCTTCGGAGGAAGAATTTTGGAAGGAAATGGATAATGTAGAAAAGATAGAAAGAGATCCAAAACTTGCAGGAAAGGCTTCTCCTATTGAGTCTAAGCCTAAATGGATAATGTAGAAAAGATAGAAAGAGATCCAAAACTTGTAGAAAATTCTTGTCCTATTGAGCCTAAGCCTAAACGGAAAAGGACTTAAAGGAAAGAGAAGAACTTACTACAGATAAGCAATGGAAAATCATCTCAATCCTTGTCGAAAATTCATATGTAGTGATCGCAAGTCTAGAAATGTTTTTCTTGTGGATGAATAGAACACTAGCAGAAGGACCTTCCTGAGAGGAAATTCATATCTACAGATATGTTTTCAACTTAAAGTTCTTCTTGATGAATGAATCCATTCGTTATGGATAGTTGATTCAAGAATCATTAATTTTCTATCTATAATATCTTGCAGAATTTTAGAACAAAGGGGCTTCAGTAAAGGATGAGAAAACTTCTTAAAAATAGCATTGAGAATTCTTACTTTGCTTTATGATTTAAATATTATTAAAACATTTTTATATGTTCAGAACTAAAACAGAATTCACATTTTGAGTTTATTCTTTTTAGTTTTCTGATACTTCAGATCAGTAATAATGAAAAAAAAAAATGTTGTTCTGATAGTACATATAATACTTCGTGTTTTATTATTATCAAGCAAATCAGGTTTAAAGCATTGTTTTCATAGATAAGAATTAATGACCAATTATTAAGATTCTTGTTATGATTTTAATTATGTTCAAACTCTAATCCAAAATGGGCTTCAAGCCCATTAGCTTTGAAAAGAAAAGACTATGACTATGAAAGAAAAGAAAAGGTCATTAATCAAATGTTTGAGATCAAGATAACAAAGAATCCATATATCATAATTAATAAATATAATTAAGTTTTAGAAGTCTCTCTTCTAAAGATCGACCAAATATGATATTAGGAATTTTATCATATATGGTTCTTATGACTATTTATGAATTACTTCAAATATGTTCTAGTCAAAAGGACAACATATATAGCATATTAGTCACATCTTTGTATACGTTTCTTTTGGAGACACACTTTGAGATATAAAATTTACTATTTTAGTGTTTAGGAATTTTGAATTAATACTAAGAAAAATCCTTTAAGTTGTGACATTGAACTTGAGTTTAGTGAAATTTCTCAAGATAAAGGAAGTTCCAGTCTTTGTATTAGTTTAAGATTGAAATCTAAAAACTAAGTAGTACAATTTTATAAAGTGTCCATAGTGAAGAAAAGTATAGAGGACAGTGGGAGAACTTTTATTTGTATATACTTCAAGAACATATGAGTTTTTTTACATTAATGTTAGATACATGAAAGGTATATATAAGAATGGAAGTTCAATGTTCTCATCAATTAAAATTAAGAGATGGGAATTGTTTTCTAGAATCTCTATTAACAATTTTAATCTCTACAATTCTTAAGTTCCTTATTGTAGTGGGAGCTTTTCGGAATTCCAATAAGTAATTTGACAATTTCTTTTGACAGCAAATCGAATTATTCAGAATTGGAAACCACTAGAAACAATGAGAGTTATCCTAGATGCTATTTACAAGATATTGATTTTTGGTAATCAATACTATATTGAGTCTTAAGACTTGATTGAATCTAGTATCCTTTTATAGACTAATATCAACATCAATTTTTCAAGAGAGCATACGTTTATAATGAAACTTTTAGGAGTCTTATAGATATCGATTAAATGTAGATACATTTTGGGTGAATAAGAGACTATGATTGTTATGGATGACATTTTATTTTTGAAATAGAGTACTGTTATCAAGATAAAGAGTTTATATGCCAAATGGATCTTGTTATGAATTGTTTGATGATAAATTAATAATACTTTGTATGTAAGACTCGAGAGAGTTGGACATACGGAGAAGTATTAAATTTATTAGATATCATATATTCATGACAAACTGGAATATATGTAAAACATGTGCAATACAAAGACCATTCTTAAATTCAAATGTTTGGATTGTGATATTTCCTTTTGTTTTTCAATACACGGGAAAAAGGAAAAAGTATCATGTGAATTATGTTCTAATTGCTTTGCGATTTGAAAAATTCACATATCTTGTTTTACAAAGGACTAATATTAGTCAAACTCTTGTGGAAAGTAGTTAGACAAATGATTGGATATATATAATCAGATACTTTGTAAGTATTAGAGATTATATATAATCATTTTTGTATGTCACATTATATTTTTAAGTTTTCAGAAAGATAAGAATAGATATTAAATCCTTTATGGATTCGTACTATCCTATTCGAAATAAGATATTAATTCCTTGTGCCTTGATATGCTATAGTTGAGATCTCATTATGGAGATCAATAGCCTTGTATGTTAGGTACTTGAAGTTAATTAATTAAGACAAGACTATAAAATAGGGTCTCTATGCCATTTTATTTATGAGATGGGTAAATCACCCCATTGTGTGTTGTTTTTAGTTGGATCATTGAACCCGAGGCTTCGGTAGTACAATTGTTACTGTACTGAATATTCTTCTAGTGAGTATTCCTTGTGATTCAATGGTAATAGAAATAAATACTTAAAGATGGTAGATGCTATTGAGTAAGGCGATAGCATGCAAGACCTAGGCTCAATAGTGGATGTCACATAGAAGGGCAAATATTTCATTACACTTGTAAGTCAAAGATTAGGGGTTGAGTTTATCTCAACGAGCCTTCTGGTATAACAATGCATAATGGGATATATCATCTTCTTATGGTGATAATAGAAGGTGTCTAAAATAACCAAGTAAATTACTACTATGTAGTAAGGATATTTTGATCATTTTATATAGCCAAGAGTATTGTGTCTTAGGATCTCCAATCTAACTCTACTATGCATGAATGATTTTATGTCATTCTTAAATAGGAGATTGGAAAAGGAATTAATTTGATTCTAAATAGCATTAATAATTAATTGAGGATTTAATTAATCCTTAGAATTAATTATTTGGGCTTCAATAAAATTAATTAGTTATTTTATTTAATCTTATAATTAATTTAGAATTAAATCAATAAAATTAATTATTGTTGGGTTAGAATAAAATATTGAAGTGGATAGTTATTTTATTTAGTTTTATAGTTAATTTGGACTTAGGTCCATAAGACTAATCATTGTTAGGTTTGAATAAAATAATGAAGTGTGGATGTTTATTTTTATTAGTTTTATAATTAATTTGGACTTAGATTCTTGAGATTAATTATTGATGGGTTAAAATAAATAACAGAATTTAATTACATGACCAAAATAATTATATTGGGTTTTGGATCTAATAATTAATTATTGGATCTTTAATTAAATAAAAGGTGAGATGGGCTATTGGGCCTTTTTCCCACTAAGAAGCCCTTATCTTATTTAGTTATTGAGGCAGTTTCATAATATTGTCAAAGAAGATAAAGATTTTAAAATTTATCACTATTTTAAGTTGCATGATTTTTAATTAATAGAGTATTTTTTTTAGACCAATCTACCTTTACTTGGCTAAAAAAATACATATTTTTTATAATCTACGTTGTTCAAAACATTTGTCCGAGCATTCAATGACAAATCAATTTCTCGTCAATCGATGAAAACTAGAACCCAGGAAACATTGAAGCTTCTGAAATTGAATTCAAATATTCTTCCTTGATAAGGACAAAAAATCCTCCTTTTCCTTGTTATCCTCCATAGTAACTAGCAAACCTTTCTCTCCTTTCTCTATTTTGCTTTCTGTTGAATCTTTTTTTGCTTAACTTTTGGCAATAGAAATATTTTTTCACTAGGCCTCTCTATTCGAGCTGAACTTGTGTATATTTTTCAAGGTGAAAGGATACTACATGTCGTTGCTTGCTTTAAAAAAAAATTCTCCCTCGTGATTTTGACGAATTAGCTTGCTTTAAAAAAAATCCATTCTTTCCACTTTAAATTTTTGGAAAGGTTGAAGCTTCATGGAGTAAAGGTTCATTTTCATCTTAAAAAATGAATGAGTATCTTTATTTTTGTTTTTTGAGATAAGTTATCAATCTAGGGTTTCGAAAGATTTTACCTTTTTTGTTTTTCTTGATTGGATAGCACTCTCAATCCTTTGTTTTGGCCTCTCTAATCATGTTTTTTTTTTTATTATTTTTTTTAAATCTAATTTTTATTATTTTTTCTTTATAAAGATTGAATCTTTTTGGAGTAAAGGATTATATATGAGTTGTTTATGAGTTATATATATACTTGAAAGGTTATATGAGTTGTTTTCGTTGCAATTTTTTTATCTTTTGAAGTGTACTGTATTAAACAAATGTTTCTTACTATATGAGTGTTACGGGTTGTTTAAAATATGGTATGGGTTGTCTGCAAGTTTTCCGGATCAGAATTGGGATCCAAAAATCGAATCCGAGAGCTTAACATGGTAAGATGTCCTCACGAATTATAAGTCTCTATTATCAAAATCCAAATAATAAAGTGTAGTAACTAACTCCAATTAAACAAAAAATTTCAAAACAATACAATTGATCAAATCTATCTCCTTAAACTCAAAGACAAAAACAACTATAAATTCAAGACCTAAAATAAGCACTACAAATTGTAAACTTTGAAATAAAATAGAATAAAATAAAAACAGGAATAAACTCAAAGAAAAGAAAACCGTGGCATGCGAGGACAAAAGAAGGAAAGCACCAACTGCTGTTATTTTCTTCATTGTTTTATATTCTTTTTAAACGCCCTGGGTTTCCAAACTTAAACCATTTGGGACTTTTTGCAAATTCTGCATTCACAGATTACCAAATTGAAATGGAAAGATATTGCAGATGCTGAACGAATCAAATCCAAGCTAATACATATTAATTTGATAATCGAAATAAAATTTCTTATTATCATTTCAATTAAATATAGAGTGTACCAAATACTCACCATATCTCATCTTTCCTTGCAATTACCTTAATCATAGAATCAAAGTTCTTAATTACAATAGGAAATTTAGAACAGAATCTCATTACAAACGGTCACACAATCTTACCTAATGATTCAATTCCGACATAACTGATTTTCTACCATCTCGTCTCCCTGCTTTTTCCCTATACGACAAACATAAAATTAATTCCCATAAAAAAAACTTATTTGAATATAAAATAAATAGAGGAAATGAGCTTTAATAAATAAATAAATTAAGCATTCAAATATTAATCAAACAGTCAATTGGACTTATCACCAAAATAAACGGTATCACAAAAATAAACATAACTATATTTGATTTGGGATGCATGAAGAATTAATTCATTAGTTAATAATAGTATTTTTTAAAATAAATGCCGTTGCTTTGAATTTGAACGGACCATCGTGTTTGGGAGCGTGGGGTCAGCGGTCATCACAAGTTTCCAAATCTGTGAAGATTCTATTCTGCCGCCGCATCCAACTACGTTTTGTCGATTCATTTATTTAAACCCCTAGGAGGAAGTTATAGAATCACAGTGTGATTTGTTTCTACAAATTCTTCTGATTTGATACTATTTTATAGAAGATAACTTATCATTATTAAAAGAAACTATTTAATTAAAAAGTAATTTTGTCCGTTTTAAAATTCAAAGATGAACATGAGTTTCTTCAAAGAGACCTGGCAGGATCTTGATTATTGAGTGCATCACTTCTCGTCAACGCAGTGGCAATATATTCATTGATTTGTTTGTGGGTAAAGCTTTAAGGTGGTCGTGTGGCATGGCAATCTTAGAACAGTCGCTGCCACCAAAGTGTCCAGAATGGAAGAATTGTTCGGAATGGGCTCGAAATTACATGAAATATTGCCTTTGCAGCAACAAGGATGGAGTCTCACTGGCTCTGGGTATGATAAGTGTAACAAGTTGGGGGTTTGCTGAGATTCCTCAGATCATCACCAACTACAAGCAAAAATCAACGGAGGGTCTCTCTCTGGCGTTCCTCTTGACGTGGATAATTGGGTAATTCATGATGTTTTTAGATTTTTATGGTGATAAATTCCCATTTAATTATCAGTTATTTAACTATATGCTATCATAATTGACTGATTCGCAGACTAACATAGAATTCTTTTAAGTTTTAAAGTACTTGTTGAAAAAGATCAACTTAAACTTTCCTTGAAAAAGACTGACATAGAATTCAGTGTGGTGTATATGACACAACATAGAACTTAAGCTTTCCTTGAAAAGTATTATTGGAATTTTATGAACTCATGGCGTGTGAGGTTTTTCTCACATACAAATTTAATAAATGTCTGTCCAACCGAACTTTTTTTTTTTACTGTGGAGGATACTGGTAATAATCATTTCTTGTATTGTTTCAAACATATGTAGAACTTGTTACCAAATCTTTGAACGTGACAGAACTATCTTGCTATTACATTTTTGCACAGTCAAATGTTTTTATGGAGTCAAAACAACTTGTCCTCGTGGTTGCCCAAGACAGAGACCATGGGGTTCAACATTGGACAGAACCCCATGTAATCCCTCATCCAGCATATGTTAAAACAAAAGGGGGGTTTTGTGGAAACATTGACATTGACTTATTGTACATCTTTTTCTTGTTATTTACAATGAAATTTTCTGATCATTGTTCCTGTAGGAATTATATGGGGATTCCCTTCATTGCAAGAGTCTGAATATGTTTCTGCCCTTGTTCACTATATTCCCTGTACAATTGTGTATTACTAATGTTCTGTTTGAAAAATCTTCCAGAGATCTTCTGAATCTTTTTGGATGCGCTCTAGAACCAGTCACTGTAAGCCTTCCTCTTTACGAAACTTAGCTTGGATTTTATGTTTTCTGCAAAGAAGTCACAAAAGCTTACTTGAACATTGTGTTAATTAGGACAAGAACAGAGAGGTTAAGAAACTAGAGTTCAAAAGACAAAGCCATTTTACTTAAAACTACCTTTCTATGTAAAAGAGTAGCCATTGCTGACACTTTTTGGGTCCTAGGATTTAAGTCCTCTTTTTAAAATGCTTTCTTCTACGATTTTGATAAGATTTTCAATTTTTCCTATAAGTAGGTTTCTGCAAACCTTTTTGTGATGTAGGACATCAGTCCATGCAATTCTGTACAGGAGAATGATGCTCTAACCTACTGCAGGTAAAATGTTAAAATACAAAAAAAAAAAAAAAAAAAAAAAATTTTGAAAAGCCAGAATGGAGTTTATCTGTCTTTCATGAGTTCTTGGTGGTTTGCTTGGGTACAAAATTGGAGCATTTAATCCTTTATACCTAGTGAAAAACCTCTGACCCTTTTCCGCCTTTAAAGGGACTCTTGCCTCAACATAGGTATTTTCATGGTTGTCCCCTAAGGTATTAGTGCATAAGATTGAGGTAACCTATTCGACCCTGCATCAAAACATGGATAGGAGTATCTTCCTCTGCCTTTGCCGATTAGGGCAGCTAATTTTGTTCACAAACATTTCTTATTAATCTTTCATCTAAAGCTAGTGAAGCATTAATAGAAAGCTACCAGTTCTGCATGAACAGAAAAATATGTTGCACGTGTGGAGTAAAATCTCATGATCCTAATGCTTATGTTGACATTTTTCTGTACTGTTGTTTGGAGCTGGTGAATATTTTTAGCAGTGTGTATGATTTGGTGCATTTTGAAAACTGCTTCTATTAAATTTTGAGGTGCTTTATATTTCTTAGTAAAAATTTATTTTCCAAAGAATGACATTAGGATTTTATTTAATTTCTTGTTCAAGCACATTTGTTAAATAGAAAAATGGATTAGCATCTTGCTTTCAGCTTCGCGAATATGTAGCAAGCTGCATCTCTTCTGTTTCTTGTTTCCTTTCTTTCTTCTCTAATATGGTGTCTGTTACATAAATTTATGTTGACTTTCTCAAATATCCAGATTGTTGATTTAATATTGAAGAAGATAAAACAAGAAGGAATATGAGGCTCTCATACATATTCACCACTTTGGAATTTTCCCATTTAAAACTGTCTTTGTGCCCAGAAATATTTGATGTGGTTAGCTTTTGTGTCAAAAGAAAACTTATTATCGTCTTCTCATTATCTTTTCGTATGATAGTGTCAATGAATCTTTGTTTGCTTTTTACAATTTCTGGGTGTGCCTGTGCTGTTTATTACTAAACTACTCTTTCCATGTCATAAAGATAGCTTGAATTTCGTTTTTCCTTTCTGTCAAAATATAGGCCAATTACTTCTTGGAACAGGTTATGTTATGGAAAGCTAAAATAACTCCTATTTAATTATAAGTTGATATCTGTACTTTCATAGAATTCCAACTTTTTTTCATTCTCAATCAAGTACAATGAATGTGTAGAGTTTTTCAAAATTGACAGAGCATTGAATTATATATAATATGTAAAATTACAGAAAATAATTAAACTAACTAGATTACCTAGCTTTTCCTAGCTTTTCTTAATATTCGAAGAAAAGGGAATTGGCCTATCTTATGGGACAGGAGGAAGTATTATTCACAGTGAATGAAATGCATCTTTTCCTTTTTCCATTTTTATGATAACCACATCAAACATCAGCTGAACATGAGAGCTCATAAAGCCCAGTCATGAATGTAATATCCCTTAAGGTTGTGAAAAGTGATTGATGAATTCATAATATGGCAGCATGTAAAATCCTTAGATTTTGTCAAATAATGCAATCTTACTATGCCAAGTTAAATGGAAGCTCTTCCAGTACTCTAGCATTTGAAGGCTTCAAAATATAAGAAATTTACTTCTTTTTTTCTCTAGTTGTTTGCTGCATGGAGCTTACTTCTTGTTAATTAAAAATTTGAAATATTTATGCTTTTTCTTTGGAAAAATTATCTCTGCTAATGAGTTAATCTTTTCTATTCACAGCTTCCAATGCAATTCTACATGGCAATTGTGAGAAAATACTCTACTTCATTCTTTAATTCTTAAGTGGATCTAATATTATTTTGATATAATGTAAGTTGTTCACAGTTTGCCGTCTTGGTGCTTTGCAGTTGTACACATTGACAAGCTCAATTCTAGCTGCACAATCAATATATTATGGTTACTTCTATCAGCAACTACAATCTGACAAGCAGTCTAATGAGGTTTGGCCATTCATTCCCTTGATCTTTCTTACAGCTGTTAAATCTATTAGATATGCCCTAAGACCATATTGTGATTTGCTTAGTTGACATCACTTTGTATCATGATGCTATTTATATCATTATATAATTTGCTTGAAATATTTGCTTTTTATTTAGTAAATTATGTATTATCCTTAGAATAGTTTATTTCTATTCTTAAACATCCCTAGTCAAGTGTTATTAAGATTAGGATATCAATAATATGTTAAGGCTTGTATGTGCTGGTTGATGATTAGTGTCATGGATATAGGATATCAAATCATCACAGAAGTACACGTGAAGTATTGTGTACTAGATTGACCAGCCATGAAATCACTTCGTTGATCATTATATGAGTGTCATAAGTGATTTTATTGTGAAAATTATGTCTGATCTTTTAAATAGAGGTCATTAGAGATTCCTGCATGAAAGATTGTATACCTTGATATTGTCATATGTCACTAAAGTGGACAATTAAGGCATTTATTGAGTATGTCCTAATTTATGTGGTGCAATGTTGAATGGTCAAGGTAGAATTTGTTCTTCTTATATAACAAGAGAGAGATGTTTAGCATTCTTGGTGAAGTGAGACTATGAAATACATGGCTATGCTTGAATAAGTAGATATAAGATATTTATCTTATTTGATTTAATAAGTCTACTTGGAGCCAAGAATTGAAAGATTGAACTTTACGAGTTTGACACATTTCATGACTCGTGTTCAATTATGACTTCTTGAACAAAGAGATTAAGATGCATTTTTTTATCACGGAAGGTTAATTGAATTGTAATAATGTGTTGCTAGACACTGCTTTTAGTACATGATATTAAATGTTGTTTATGTCAAAAGCCAATTTTACGAGGACCTATTTTACACATTCAGAATGTATCGCTTAATGGGTAATATTTCATTTGGGACCTAAACGTAATTAGCTAAAATTGTTTAGGCTAATTTACGAATAGGAATAAACCTAAAATATATTTAAGAGTTAGTTATGTCATTGAATTGTAAGTTTCCAGGTTTGTTGAACCTTTACAATTTTTTTGATTCAGTTACTCTCTGATAGATTGCTCATTTTGAATTCAAATTAGAATTCAAAATGAGATTTGATTTATGCAGAAGATTTCGTGATAAGAAGTCTTCTGAGGTTTTTCATAATTACACCTCTCCCTTTTCTGATCAGTCCTTTTTCCTATTAGAGCATCTGTGTAGGGAAAAAAAATCCAGAGTTCAGAGAAATAAAAACGATAAAAGTCATATTCACGATTGAATCTAGCAATTCAATCTTGTTTATTCCCATTCGTTTTGTTTGTGAGACGTACGTTGCAAGCGACCGTTCGTCTAATGAAATAGAGAAAAAGTTCGGAGATCTTTGCTGGTGATTGCAGAAGAGAAATTTCCGACTTACATCTTCTGTTTGAAATCCAAAAAAAAGGGGTAATGTCAATATCCTCTCTAGGGTCCCTCCGATTGATACCTGGAGGAGGTCTGTTTGTGGCCTTCCTTCAAAATCTTCACATATTAGATTCCTTTCTCAAAACATGGATTATGGCTCTAGAAATAAATATCTTGAACAATATCATTACACTGTATCTAGATAGCTGAGGATCATTTCATTCATTCAGAAGAGCAGGAATTGTTTCTCTTTAGGTAAAATGTTACTTCTAAAGCTCAGAAAAAGGATTAACTTAAGGGAAGGTTCATAATGGGATCAAGTTTTACAAATGTATATCATGTCTCAATGTCCTTTAATATTAAAGGAACCATTAACAAAATGTCTCAATGTCGTTGAACGCTCCAGAACTTAGATTGATTGAAAAAAATTTATGCTGATGGGGCATCCTACTTGTAAAATATTAAACTGACTTGGTGCCAAATATTAAACAAACTAAATCCTACGTGGCAAAATTAGAAAAAAAAAAAAATCGAAGCAACTACAATCATCTTTTTGGAAGCAAATAACAAAACATTCTTGTTAAAGATAAGCTTGGAGGAAGAGAGAAGGTTATCGGTAGCTTCTGTCATCTTTTTAACTTCTGATAAAATCTCACAAATCTGATTAATCTTATTCATTCCCTTGTTCAAATCCATTAACTGTAGAAAAAAAGTGGCAGCTTTCTAATGAGTATATTCTCTTAATCGGTAACCTTTTTTGGATTATTTTCGGTGGGGTGTGGGTGGGTGGGGTGGGGGCAGGGGGGGAGAGTGAATGTTGTTTTTCTTTGTTGTACTAATTATTGTCGGTGAGATTGAAAAAAGATAGAATTGATAAGAATGGCCTCAAACCAGGGAATCACGTATACTCATATTGAACGATATCGTTTTAAGGATTGGGATTGGATTCTCAGGATTGTTATTAGGAATGAGTGACTCCAACGCCTCTGCAATGTCTTGGTCGCAAACCACCATTCCCATTCTACCGCCAGTATCATTACCCATTTCTACAATATAGTAATAGCAGCACCGAAGTCTCATCTACAAAAACAAATTGGGTTTTCTGCAAAATATTGTTGATGTTGGGTTGAATTAAAAGATGAGAATGATGGTAAGAAACCACCATTCTTGATCTATTGCCTGAATCATTACCAATTTCTAAACTTTAATAGTAGCAGCACTGAAATCTCTCTACAAAAAAAAAAAAAAGGGTTCTCTACAAAATATTGTTGATGCTGGGTTGAATGAGAAGATGACAATAAGCTGACGTCATTGATAAATAGATTTCAAATAAGTTGTTACTTCCGAAGAAGGGCTTCAAAATATTTCAATTGAATGCTCATAGGTAGGGTTCTTCATACAAAATAAAAAATTAAGAAAAGAAAAAACTTTAATTTAAAGCATGACATGTTAAAATTCCATGATGTGGCAATCCAACACGTCATTATGGCCGAGAAGTGATTTCACTCACCACTCACATTAGACTGGAACACCGTAGAGTGATTTAAGTATTTAATCCCGCAAAGTTAATTGGCTAGATTGATGAAATTTTAAGTTTAATGGTCGAACTGAAAAAAATGGACAAGCTCAGTGGCTACATTAGTAGTTCAGCCGAACTATATGCCATCTTAATTTTGTACAAACTGATGGCTCAACATTCTTGCCCTTGTTTTCTTCTTAAAGTGATTTTAGCGAAGACATGCATGCCTTATTATTCTTTAGATTTTTGTAATAAACTTAACTGTAACAGATTTGAAACATTATAAATGGTGTAATAACCATGTTAGCATTGAAGTTCCCTCTTTTTTCAGTTTTGTCAATTAATTTACTAATGTGTCAATTAAGCCATTAAGCTTTGCAAAATTTACACGGTGGTCCTACCAGTTAAGAGGCACAAATAAAAATCATTTTGTGCAAAACTGATACTTGTTCTATCCATGTGAGCAAATTTGTCTTCGCCCAGGTCAGCAACTTTGTCCAAGTCACCTAAGCCACTTCATTGTTCCATGCAAAAGAGCTGCATGCTTATTACAACCTTCAATGGACCATTGTATAGTGGTTAATTGTCAAATCTCCCAAAGATAAACATGTAAATTAATGGTTTTTTATAAATTGATTGGCCATACTAAAAAAACATGTAAACTTTAGTGGCTAACTAGGTCACTAAGCCCATCATAAATTTCTATACCTTAGTTTCTTTCTTGATTTGATAGGTAGATGAGATGCATATGCATTTTCTCTCTTCTGGTCATGCTAATCTAATCTTTCAATTTCACAGTTTGCAAAATGTTAGCTGAACAAATCTCAGCTTTTTATTTGTATATATATCATTTAAATATTCCATATCAATTCGTCGATGTATTATTCTACACATGACTTTGTCTTCATAGGAGAAAATTGTGTAGTCAAGAAGAGAGGTTTGCAGGTAAGACACAAACTTTCTAACCTGATTTACATACTATCATGATGTGAAAAATTCATCAGGTTCTTGAGCAGATGTTACCACTATTCAGTGTATCCATAGTGAAGCTAATTAAAACATAAATTAAGCTTGTACTTTTTTAGGAAAAACTAAATGGCAAAGGAGTCGTAATTTCCTTCACAGAGGTGCTGTTTCTGTCATGTAACACCTAAATGTGAGATCACTTATGTTTACCTAAACCATTCCTGGATTGACTTAGTAAGACTCCTAAAGTTTGAAGTGGACTTGAATACTATATATATGACCATAAAAGAGTTAATCTTTCTTTTCGGCAATGTGTATATCCAGCAAAGATTTAATTAATGCCAAACAGTTTTTGGTTTATTACCCCTGCCTTGAATCAGAAGTTTGTCCTTAATGCAAAGGTTCAGTAACCCTTGCATAATGTTGCAATCATCAAAGGTATTTGATGCAAGTTTTGGAACACAAACAAAAATTCTTTGATAATCTAAATGATGACTCACACTTGATCTGTGTTTTTGATTTCCGTTGCTTCCCTCTGGCATTGCCTTTGTAAGAGTAACATGGAGTTCAGTAAAATTAGCAATGGTTTCATTAACTTTTAGCAATCTTTGACAATACGGCAGACACCTTCAACATAATTTTAAATTTATGGGAAAAGGTATTTTACTTTTTAATCTTGCATGGTGAATCTCATAAAATAAGTATGAGTTTTCCTTCTGGTCTTCTTTTGAAGCAGTTGATATCTCTATTCTGTCTTTCTTTGCTCTGCCATAGTTGGAAACGAAAAGTAACTGAAACACTAATCCTTTGGCAATTTGTGAGTATTGGAGAAGTAACTAAGGTTGTCAGCATTCGTCCTTTGTTGTAGCCTTCTCATTTCAAACTGGAAGTGCAAGATAAATTAGCAGTTGCATGTGATTGCATATGTTTTCTTTCCATGTTGCGTACTCTTATCTTTAAAGGTAAGTTCAATAAAACAGTAGTTGTTCAAGTGTTTTGAAGTGTAAGGAGGCATTGACCTGTCCGTCATATTTTTTAGCTTTCAGTGTTGCATGTGATGGAAATTATTCACTTTTATATAGTTTGGCTTTTTACCAGGATCATGTCTTCCTAATTGGGGCTGAAAAAGGGACAAGGAAGGACAATTATGTTTCTGATGAGAAAGAATTTCACCATGTGAGTCTTTTTGCATCTGGAGTTGCTGCAAGCTCACCTATCCCTCTTCCAGCCAGACCATGTGATGTTTCCACTGGAGGAGAATTATACTACAGGCAACGAATCTTTCTTTGGAACTTTACATTTCATCAGAAACTCGAATTCCTCTTGCTATCTTCATTTCTTTCATCTGAAGTTCAATATGATTAAAATTGAGAAGTATAGATCTCATGAAAATTTGGTTTAAATAGTTTGAATGAAATATGTACTAAAGGTTATTTCTGCTTTTAAAATAACTAGGTTCACCAACTGATAGAGAGAAATGATAGTAACCATTCAAAGTCTGTAGGAAAAGAATCCTCTAAAGCCCAAAATTAGTTTGGCCTACTTTAGAGAATAGGTGGCTCATATGGGAGTTAGAATGGTGTTGCAGAAACCCCAGTCTTAAGAGTCTTTATTGTGTTTTATTTAATAGTTCATGGTTAAAGTCGTAGAAATGTTTTTGTAATTTAACAAATTACAGAAGATTTCTTGTTTCTGATTTAGATATCTTATTTTGTTTTTGTCTAGCAATCCTAGTTTCTCCCTTCCTTTATCCTTTTTTGGTTTACAGTTTAAACGTCTAGTCATAATGAATTTAGGATTTTGTGTTAGAGCCTTTAAATAGTGGACTTATCTATTTATTATGTAGGCTCATTAATTGAATTAATAAGAGTTTAGCTTGCAGGTTATTTCTATAAATCTAGGGTGATGCAATCAGACCCTAAAGTGTATGGTTCTTGTTTTCTTGTAGTGAGTTTCCTATCTTTCTAATTTTGTGCTACTTTCTGAACTCTTTTGCATTGTTTTATTATTGTATCTAAAATTCTGTTTCTAAGTTGTTATTTTTTGGATACTATTCTGTTTTGTCCTGCATAAGTAGTGACTACAGATATTTCAATTCCTCTTGGTGTCATGATGTGAGAAGGAAAAAGGGCAGCAAAATGAAGCTTGTTCAATCTAAATTTACTCTTTTGTCTTTGTTAACTTGATGTCTTTTTCCTTTTATTGGCGAGTCAAACATAATACAAATAGTTTAGAGATAAGAGAGGAGAGTTTTAACATGTTTTAGTAGCTCTATAACTTATCCTTCCATTCATACATATGCTGCTAATCCTTAATTCTTTGCTTGCCACTGGGAATTTCTATATTTGGCAATTCAAGTTCCTTTTGTAGCATATTCCTTTAAATAATCTGCTCGTAGTTTTTATTCCAAGTTTTTGCATTCGTATTCTAGATGCTGAATGAAAATATTTTATCTCAGGTCAGCAAGATCTTTATCAAGGACTCGTACTCCTATAGCAGGATCATATACTGTGCAAAGAATGACATCTGAGAGTGATTTGAATGCAACCATAGTGCCATTGCTTGATGGAGGTGTGTCCACAAAATCGACACCTTCTCCAGACATCAAAGCCATTCTATGTGTGGTGAGATTTTTGGGAGTTATTATGTTATTCAGATTACCAAACTAGTGTTTACATATTAAACTTAGTATTTGACACTCCATACTCCAGGTATCCTACTTGACATTCTTCCTTGGCAGTTTGAATTTTCGAAAGTCAGAGAGCAATGGAGTTGTAAAGGTTTTTCAAGCTCAAATGAGTGCTGGAAAGCTGGTGGGGAGGAAGCTATTGCAGGCAATCAAAATCTATTTTCTTGTTTAGATTGAAAAAATTTTTCTTACTGAAATAAATAAATATGTTTCACACTAAGCTGTAATTGTAACAGTTAAACTCTTTTCTCTAATGTATGTGTAGATCTTTAGATTTTTAATTGATTCTTCTTTAGAGCCTTCGCTTTCTTTCCTGTATTATTGGTGACAACATGAATACTAGAGATTTGGATGTTTGATAAGACAGAAAAACAGCATTCTTGTGATACAAAATTCTGTGATATTTGGCTAAGCACAACAATTCTCATTTGTATTGTTTGGAAATGCAGGCTGATGGGGTTTTAGTGAGAAATAATTCATTCATGAGTACTGGTGGAATTGGAACATTACTTGGTTGGGGAATGGCTACTGTTTATATGGGTGGGCGTCTTCCCCAAATTTGTCTCAATGTAAGTTCACAAGCACTAACAAACTGTTCTGCCATTTATGTTTATGTTGCTGTTGCTCACTGAGCCGAGTCTGGTAGTCATTGAATTTAAGTGTTAAATGGAATTGAAAGGATTAATGTGAATAATGAAATTTGGTTCCTTGCATTTGACCTTGAAATATCCATAATATGTGTAACATAAAGTAGCTGGTAATTTTCTGATATCTTATTTACAAATAATGTTACATGTTCATTCAAGTTTTGTGGGTTAACAAAATTAGTACCAAATCAATCATATCAATTTAAGATTTACAATCAATTAATAGAAAATTTTAAAATATCCTATAATATCTGTTTAACATTACCACTAAAGTTGAAGCATAGATGTATTAATGCTCACCTTGTTACAAATGTAATCAATTTGAGCCATATTCATTCCTTTATCAAGGATATCTCCAAGCTAATTTCTATTTCTGACATACCTTAAAAGGGATGCACTTTTCCCGAATCTTCTCTCAAATGAAATGACAGTCAATCTCCATAGGCTTAGTCCTTTTTATGAGGCATAGCATGAGTAGTAAAGCGAAAGTTAAGCCTGAGCTGGCAAACGGAAGCCAGCAGCAGAGGGGGTCACTCTGTCATCGATCACTGCTGGATCGGTTGGTGAGTTACCCAAAAAAAGCATCGAGAAAGGTTGGTAACTGATTATTACACCATAGTGTAGAAGGCATAGTAAATTTAAATCCACCTCTTCTAACAATATTTCCTACCAAATGATCTCACATGTTGATGGAGCAATGCTGTGTTCTAGATTTTTCACTTGATCTAGAGGCAACATTCTGTTTTTTATTCCATCTTGGTACCAAATTGCCTCCAACAAAGACACAGCACCCAGTAGTAGATCTCTCATCAGTCTTGTCCATAATCTACAATTGAGAAACATTTTATGTAAGTATTTCCATGATTTCTATTCACCAAACTAAGTCATGAAGCTTCCTTAAAATAACAAAGAATTTGCTAAATCACCTTTCAATGAACAATAGAGGGTGCACCCATACAGGACGAGTTAGTGTAATATAATTTAGCTTCCCTACCAATCAGCGGTATTTCTACAAATCTTCAAATATCTCATCTTCTTTCCTGATTTTTAAACTAGGAGTGATTGGTGTATTACAAGATTTAGCCCGTAATTTCTTGACTTCTTGCAGTAAATTGAGGACATACTTTGTGAAAGAAGAATAACATTTTTGCTTCTTGTTGCCTTATTTCCCATGAAATACTTCAATTCTCTTAAGTTTTTTGTCTTGAATTGACTATGTAGATACTCTCTGATGGATGAGATGTATAGTATGATCAATATAGATATTAGGAGAATAAGACCAGTGTTAGACTATTGAATATAGAATAATTACATTTGCTCTAATTACAAAATCATGAACAACATAATTAAATTTCTCACATCATGTTTGAGGACCTTGCCGCAGACTATATAGTTATTGCAAAGGTGACAAACCTTCCCATACTCACCTTAAGCTAAAAAGATAAGGCTGGTTTCTCAATATAAATTTCTTCTGTAATCACTGTGGAAAGGCATTGTTGACTTTCAGTTGCAGAATTTCACCGTAAGCGAAAAAAGAAAGTGTTATATTCCACTCCAGATGTTTGAGAATAGCCTTTGCCCACAAAGTGAAACTTTAGGTCTAGTTCAGGATCGACTTTCACAACAAGCACCCACTTGCATACAACAATCTTCCTTCTCGGCAGACAGGTCAACTAAGTCCCAGTACCTCTCGTTAAGAGCATATATCTCCTCTATCATTGTATTACGCTAGCTAGGATGGGCAGTTACCAAGGATAGATGAGCATGTGGAGCAACATAAGAAATAGGGTAAGTGCATTAGTTTTTTCAATTTTGGATAGTAATAGGAAGATCAAGTTCACTCAACCGAGTTCTCAGGATCCGACAATGAAGGAGGCGGTGGAGGGCATGATCTGGAGTTTCTCTTCTTGTAGAATAAATATACACAACAGGTAGCCTAGTAGAGGCAGGAGAAGAGGTTGATCAGGGACTATAATGGCATAGGCTAAAAGGTTATCTTTCTCCTCCCTTGCACAAATAAAAGAGGAGGATGGGAAAAACATAATATGTTCAAATAATGTAATGTCAGTGAACATAAAATATTGATTAGAAACAGGATAAAAATACCGACAGCCTTTTTGAAGGTGAGAATGTCCTCATAACAAGCTTAATAAACTAAGGTCCATCTTTGTCACTCAATGGTGGGCATCACGAACATAATAGATACTTGAAATGTTCTTGGTTTGATAGGGAATAATGGTTTGTTTAGGAAATTAAAAAAAGAACTGTAAGAGTTGCACCTTTGAGGAAGGCATCCGATTAATTAAGAAACAATTTGTAGCAGTGTTTTGGGACATTCATTTGAAATATTAGTCCATAACAATTTCTAAAAAGATGACTCTTTTTTCATTTGGTTACCTCATTTTGTGTTGGCATATGTTAAAATATGGGCTTGGGCCTAACTCAACCCCAAAAGCTAGCTCAAGGGGGGAGGATTGCCCAAGATCTTATA
>JAOXNR010035686.1:0-21429 GCA_028571225.1 Parsonsia alboflavescens | reverse complement strand
CTATGCAACTCTTAGTTTAAACATGAACAACTATTGTTCTTAATGCCTCTAGATTACCCAATCTAATTGAGGGAACCTAGTTAAGCCTATACAATTTAAGACCCTTTGGATATCACTTTTATCCTATCACGTTTCACAAAGATAAACATGGCACCTTTGCTTTGGCAAATTTACGCACATCCAAGTTTTAACGAGTGTCATTAATAGGTAGGCATTAATCTTGACTTAATTTTGACTAAGTTGTACAAGATCTCAATAATATAATATAAATGACCACTTGAATATTATTACTAGTTAACATGATCATATCATGATGATAGTAATAACATGCGAAGTAAAAGCAAGATAAACGTGACATAGTTATAGCCCATGCTACTCAATTCTCCCAAGCCAATGAGAGAATCGAAAAGGTCAATCTAAGGGTATAGAACAACTACTCCTCGTTGTAATGAAATTACCGTATACTATATTACAATAATATGGTAAAGAAACCTCGAGTTACATATGAGGGGATTTAGATGAGAAGAGAATATACATCTAAATGATACAGAGGCACGACATGCAGGTTGTATTTAATAAAACCGAGGGCTATAACTATGCACCATGCTTAAATCACAAATTTCATAATAAAGATATCAAATATGATAAAATGCATCAATAATTATCAAAGGTAATGAAATTACATAGACAATCGATTAAAGCCCCGGACGACAGAGGGGTTCTTCCCCTAAGCGGCGGTCTCGCTAGTCGCTTAGCGAGGGGGGTTCAAAGGGGAAACGCCCCTTGCGAGGTGCGGGGCGGAGCCACAGCGGTCTATAGAATGAACTTGCCCAACAGTGAACTAAATCGCATCAAATCCGGTACTTCGCCATGTCCAGAATATGACCATTCATACAATTCTGTAAATTGCAATGGCATACAGAAATGACAGTACTGACAGGAATATTATTTATAATCTCATTAGAAATAATTCTGGCAATAAGTCAGGTCATTAAAATTTCGTTTATACAAAAATAAAGTCATACTCCGTAGACCATCTTTATCAACATATAGAAAG
Organism: Parsonsia alboflavescens; assembly: GCA_028571225.1. Lineage (NCBI taxonomy): Eukaryota > Viridiplantae > Streptophyta > Magnoliopsida > Gentianales > Apocynaceae > Parsonsia > Parsonsia alboflavescens. The sequence continues at coordinate 20,372 of JAOXNR010035686.1, read as the reverse complement.
TCAAATTCAGTAAAATTTCTAAAGTATCATATAGAAACTAAAACTTGATGCACTTTCTGTATCAACATACAGAGAATCAAAATTTGTAGAATATCTATATCAGCATACGGATAATCAAATTTGATAGAAATCGAAAACATGCTGAAATCGAATTTGACAGAAACCAAAAACATATAGAATTTCGATTTCACATGGGCATGTCATGAAATCATGATTTCACAGAGAACAAGTCTAGAGACTCCGAATCTGGCTCTGATACCAATTGAAGAGAAGGCCACAAACTGACCTCCTACAGGCATCGATCGGAGGGAGTTTAGAGAGGGTACTGACATTAACCTTTTTTTTTTATTCTCGAACATAAGACAAACTTCAGAATTTCTTATCTGCAGTCACCAGCAAAAATCTCCGACCTTTGCCTCTACTTTGTCACACGAACGTCCACTTCCAACGTATGTCTCATGAACAAAACAATGGGAATAAACATGATTGAACTGCTAGATTCAATCGTGAATATGGTTTTCTCTGACACTCTAATGATCATTATCAATCGTTTAGGAAAAGTAGAATAACTCTTAAAGACTTCATATAGAAATCGTCAAGATAATGCTATCGTAACTACTGATAGGAGTCAAAATCCAAACTGAGTTGGTTAATAGAAATCTTGTGAAAACAAAATTAACTAGATTCAACGAGTCTGGATAATTACAATTTAACACATAATTAACATTTAATTATGTTTTAGATTTATTTCTATTCAGGATTTAGCCTAAACAACTTTAGCAAATTACGTTTAGGTCCCAAACGAGCTATTACCCATCCAACAATACTTTCTGAATGTGTGACCTAATAGTTCCTCGTAAAATTGGTATTTGACATTAATGATATTTAATGTCATGTACAATAAGCTGTGTCTAGTAACACATTATTGCAATCCAATTAACGAGAATGTTGGTGAACACATAAAACCTTCCGTGATAAAAATAACATGTATTAATTTCTTTGTCCCGGAAGTCATAATTGAACACGAGTCATGGAACGTGTCATACTCGTAAAGTTCAATATCTTAATTCTCAGCCCTGAGTAGATTAATTAAATCGGATAAGATAAATATCTCATATCTACTTATTCGAGCATGGTCATGAATTTCATAATCTCACTCAACCAAGCATGCTAGACATCACTCTCTTGATATATATAAGAGGGACAAATCCTATCTTGATCATTCAACATTCCACAACACAAACTAGGACATACTTAGTACATACCTTTATTGTCCACTCAGTTAAGAGTGATGTTTGACAATATCAAAGTAGCAATATTTGATGCAGGAATCTCTAATGACCTCAATTCAAAAGATGAGACATAATTATCACAACGAAATCACTCATGACACTCATATAACAATCCATGAAGTGATTTTGTGGCGGGTCAATCCAGTACATGATACTCTACATGTACTATGTGATGATTTGATATCTTATATCCATGACGGCTGTCGTCAATCAGCACATACTAGTCTCAGCGTGTAATTGATATCCTAATCTTAATTACACTTGACTACGGACATTTTAAGAATAGAAATAAACTATTCTAAGGACATTATATAATTTAAATATCGAAACACAAATATAAAAGTAAATTATATAATGATATAAATAGCATCATGATACAAAGTTTTGCCAACTAAGAAAAATAATGATATGTTCTTACGGCATATCTAACACCTTCTTGTCCACCGGCTGGTTTGGGCTGATCGGCCATTCGTTGGATAGCCAATCGTTGCACTATCTCCATTAGAGTTTGCATCTGCTTGTCCCTGCTGTCGCATTCTTGCTGCATCTCACGTCGATGTCCTTCCCTATTCTGTTTGATGTAAGAACAATATCAAAAAGAATGATTAAACAGAAGAAAAGCTAGAAAACTATGAAAACTCTCTAGTTTCGGAAAAGCGACCAAAGTAGAAAATTATCAAATACTCAAAAGCTATCGAAAACATTGACAAACGAGACATTTAAAACCCTAAACAAAACCTTAACCTAATGGGAACTTTAAAAAAATGAAATTACAATAATACCCCTAAAAATAACAAATTACAAAAATGTCACTAAAAACATAAAAACGCCCGAAACTCCATCAAGACAACTGCGGATGATCGAAAAAGGCCTTGCATCACAACATAGAATTGTCTTTTGTTCGTTGGGCCATTCCGGGTCACCCAATCAAATTTGAGCCAAATCCGAGCTCAAACCAGTTACCTCGGGAATCGTGTCGACATCATTGTTGCATGGCTTCAATTAGAGTGACTAGGGTTTGTCCGAGATTCCCTCCTGACATTGTGGATCTTAAGCTCTGATACCAATTGACGTAGACGGTCGTGGCAGGCTAAAGATTTCCCCTTTGCTGAGTAACAACAACAAACTTTGGAAACTCAAACTTTGGATAAACCGTCAAAGCTTGAGGCTTTTCAATAATCTAACTTCAGGGCTTGCCAGAAATCAAGAAAACGAAAATAAAATTCTTCTTCTAAAATCAGACTTCAATCTAAAATAGTTAAAGGATGAAGATAGAAAAGAAACCAATACGATAAAATTTTATTGAAGAAAATAATCAATTCTGTATGTCTATGAAAAAAGAACAAAGTCGAGGCTATATATAGCCTTATTGTCGAAAATAACCAAAAAACCTAATCCTATGCGAAATTTAGGGAAAAAAATAGTAAAACGTAATCATATGCAAAATTTAGGAAATCCTAATCCTATGAGAAATTTAAAAAAAAAAAAAAAGTTTCTAAAATAAAATTCTATCTAATTAAGAAAATAAAATTATTAAGCAATCTTGATCTTGTTCTTCACCTCTTCAACCTTCCTTGACCAGCCTATCTCGTTTCCTTTAGTGGAAGATGTTTCAATCGTTCTAACTGATGTAGAGTGGTTTTTGGAAGCGACTCTGGCTTTGGCTCATCTACAAGCCCTGCGTCAAGATCACGTCATCTTTTTTGTATCAGAGCTTAGGTTTATTCATCAAAAGGTTTGCCATGATCAAAATTCGGAAATCACATTAAAAAGAGAAAAAGAAAGAGGAAATTCGAAATTGAGGTTGATCTACCATTTGTGAAGTGAATTCTACTTGAAAAGTTGATCAAGGTGTTGGGTAGAGAATGAATTGTGATCTTTTGGATTGAATTAGCTATTTACCTATTGAAAACTTGTTATTAAGGAACTTGAAATCATTAGTAATAGTTGAAAATTGGATCACAAATCTTTGTCCTCAAGGTGTTTGATAAAATGTCAATTCTCTATTCTCTTTGAATTATAAGTGTTTGATCATTTGTCTTGTACTCTTTGACTATTATCTGTGAAACTCTTATCTCTTTGAATCTTATATGTTGGAAAATATTGACTACTTGATTTGAGTTTTTGATATTTGATTTCACATCCTTGTTCAGTTAATTGTATTACTCTTAGAGTTGCAGTAAGAACTTGAAAAAGAGTCAAGAGTGAAAAAAGGCCGAAAAGGAGTGAGTACATTAGAACGAGTAAAAGAATATTTCAAGATTGAAACACGAGTGGAGAGTAAGGATGGCAATGGGGTAGGTTAAGGCAAGGTTTTGAAAACGCAGACTTGTCCCGCCTTCCCTAGAGCCAGGCCTATCCTGGCCTGTGACCTACCACGGATCTCACAAACCAACCCCATGACCTACCTTGTCCTGTTCCCACTAGGCCCAAACTACCCCATTCTAACCCGTCTTACTGTATCACAGGTGGGTTAATCTTGGTCGACCGGTAACCCGACCTATTTCAAATATTTATAAACAAAATTTCTAAATCCAAATTAATACTATACAACAAAAATTATAATCATTTAAAGATGTTGAATACATCAAAATTCATACAACAAAAATACAACATAACACAAAAATATTTTAAATTCAATTTTTTTTTCCTCTTCAAATTCATGTTTCCTAATTATATTCACATGCAGAATTTTTCAAAATAAGGAATAAACTAAAATTTAAAAATAAAAAGTATTTAGGTTTCTGCCTTTTGCCATAGCTGATTAGATGGGAATCAAGACAAAACTTTCAAATTCATGTTTCATAATTAAAGTCTTCAACTCCATCAATCATCGGGCAAACAAATCAAAGATAGAACCACTTCTATGAGAAATTCCATCTAAAATACAACTAAAGTGAAAAAAAAAAAATGAGATCATCAAAATATTTAATTGCAATAACCAATTTATTGGTTTTCCTTTGAAGTTACTATATCTTGGTATTACAGAAAAATATTTAACTACCCATTTCACCAAACACAGATCCCTTTCGTCACCAATTGTAAGAACAATATATTATAATAAACTTTCAACATACAAATTCACCTAAATTTCATAAGCTTCCAAAGCAATACCCGATTCATTCTATGAGCCTGATAATGGGTGGGTGACCAGCGGTGACTGGTGAGTGAAAGAGAGTCTTCGATCTTTGACTCGTAGCTCAACTGTGAACCAGGAGGTATGTCGTAGGGGTTCTAATCTTCGGCGGCTTGAGAGTGGGTGAGGGTAGCTATGGTGACAGATGAGAAGCAAAGACAGAGTTGAGGATGGTTCTTGAATCTGGAAGACTTGAATGACGATAGGGACTTAGGAAGTGTGGCAGCGGTAGTGGTGAACCGTAAAATATGAAAATAACAATTAGGTTTAGGTTAAAAAATATTTATATTTAGAATATGATATATTTTATATTTGTTTTTTTCAAAGAAAAAGAAGAACGAGCAAAGCCAGGTTAGGTCAGGTCAGGTCATTAGCCAACCCCAGACGAATGACCTAACCTGTGTGTGGTTCACCTTTATAAAACCCATACTTGACTTGTTTTAAAGCAAACCAAGTAATACCTGTCCCAAACCGTCAAATCAAGTCGGTACCCGTCAAAATTGTTAATTATGATTTATTCAAAATGAAGTTAAAATGCTAATCAAAACTAGCCATAGAAAATATACTAAAAATATACATAGAAAAACACCAAATTATGCTCAAGAAAGAAATATTTTCACCTTCCTTCCATGTGTTGCAGTATTCTAGAGATAAAATAAAAGTAAATAGACTCCACAAGTAACACTTCTACCTCTCTATGCTTGCATAAAAGTTCAAGAATATCAACTTATACTAAGAGAATGACATTATTCAAGTTTCAAGAATAAGACACAAAGCCCAATATTCCCAAAGAAAAAATGCATTGAGAAAAATAAGACTTGCAACATAAGAGAGACAGGACCATTCTGCAGAAACTATCAAACAACAGAATAGTGAAGAATAGAGAACACAATCAAATAAAAACAAGCAAGAAAGAACTTATACAAAACCCAAAAAAGCATATACCAAGAAAATAGAGATGGGCAAGTGTGGAAGAAGGCAAAGGTGAAAATGGCAGAAAGGCCAAGTGAAAGAGAAAAAAGGTTGGAGTTTCTAATGAAAATTCTCCAATTTTTATCACTATTGGAATATACAATTTTTGAAAAGTATTATAACTAATAGCATCTATATATTTTTTAGATTCAATTCTATTAGAGGATTCAGCTTCTGTTTCTATTTCTTCTTCTTCTATAAATGGTTTAGAATTAGAGATTTTAAATTTTAATAATTCTTCATTTAAATTATTGATATCTGGTTGAACTTTGACATTTTCTCTTAAAACTTTAATTTCTTCTTTTATTTGTTTTATTTCTATTTTTATTTTTTCTAAACTTGTTTCCTTTTGTTTTAGCTTGAATATTACTACTAAATAAAGAAACTTTTAACTTAGATAAATATTCTTTTTTAATTTTTGGATCTTCTATTTTTTCTAATAGTTCAAAAAAAATTCTTTATTTTCTTTAGGAATTTTATTAAAGCTAATCATATTAATATTATAGCTATTTTCATTGTAGGTTCGAATTCCTGCACATGCACATGAAGAGGATTCTAATTCCCCTTCGCTAGTTGAAGTATCTAAAAGTTCCATTAATTCATCATTAGAGTCTGATTCATTATCTTATTCTTTGTCTGATTCTGAATTGTCTAATATTTGATCTAGTTTTTCTTTAGTTTCTTCATCTAAAGCTAATTGACTAATTTTTCTTTTCTTATTAGCTAATTTAGAACATTTATCTGCCATATGTCTTTTCTTCCCACATGAATAGCATCTCATTTTGTCTCTATATTGAATACTTTCTTTAAATTTCTTTTTCTTAAACCTTTTAGGTTTCTCTCAATATTCTTTAGATTTTCCAAATTTCTTTTTATTCTTTTTCAAAGCTTTTGAAGGTGGTTCTAAGGGATAATATCCAAATATTTCACGAAAATTTCCTAATTCTTTTCTAGAGCTTTTATGATATTTTTCCATTTGATTTTTAATCTTCAAATCAGTACAAAGAGTTAAACCTACCATATTAATCTAATTTACTAGTTGTCCATGTGTAATTGATTCATAAAGTATATTATTGTTATAATCTTATTTTAATTTTTGTCTTACCTTTTCCGCAAACAAGGGAGGTAATCCTAATATAAATCGTTCTTTTCAAAAAGATTGGTGATAATCTTTTCTTAACATAACTTTGTTTAAAAACAATTCCTTATACCAAATCATTCAATTTAGGGCAAGTCGAATTCGTCAAAATTTCACTACTTCTATCTCGGAAGGCTTTTGGGTCTCCTACAAAATGCTTTTTTTAATTGAATAAGCTAATCTGTTTACTGAGTCAAATGTAGTTTCTTGAATTAAACCTTCTTGATCATTGTCAATGTTAATCTTAGTGGTCATTTTAGTTGATCCAAGTATTTCATACCTACTTTCTTCGGAGAGATAATTATTCTATTATCCTTTTAAAGTTTCAGTAAAGCCTGATATTAATAATAAAGCAATATTTTTATCATCATTGCTAGTGTGTGAAATCTTATAGTTGTAGCAGCCATTGCCATCTCTTGAACTAGATTAATTATATGGTGTTCAGACTTACCATCAAGGTTCCATTCTGATAAATCAGATTATGAGTAAGAAGCTTCTGTTACTAAATGTCATTCTTCAAATTGCACATCGGGGAATGAAGATCTAGGATAATAATTTCTCGTATAAGGCATGTCAAATTTTCTGAATCTAGGAATTTTTTTAGAAGGCCTAATATTTTGACCTAATTTATCTATTACATGATTATCAGTATTTACTGTTTGAATCTTTGTTCCACTTGTTCTAGCTTTAGTTTTCTGTTCTATATCAAGTTTCTCTAATCTTCTAGTTATGTCTCTTAACAATTCTTCATCATCTTTTAATAATTTAAATTCCTTTTTAAATTGCACATTTGTTCTTTCTATTGTTAAGGGTTTAATAATTGTATTTTCTTCTATTTTATTCTTAGGGTCATAGGTTTTTAAGCTTATGTTTTCCCTAGGGGTTTTATTATTTAACCTGGTAACCTTTTCAGCTACTTTAACAAACAATTGGTTAGTGTAGTTGTTTTGCTGAATTACTTTATTGATATCTTTCACTTGAGCTGCTTGTTTTTCTATTTTTCCTTCTTGTCCTCTATGTCCTATTTTAATTTCTTCTACTAGAGGCATTATAGATTCTTTTATTTCATTATTGCTAGTATGCCATTTTTTAGCTATGATGTTAATAGATTATGATATTTCTAATCTTCCTGATTTTTCATACCAATCAAAGAAGTCTAAATGTCTCTTGATTAATTTCATATCTTTATAGTATCTGTCTTTTAACTCAAATGTTTTCTGTTTTTCTACAATTGCAAAATACCAATTTCTTTTAATTTCATTTTCTTTTCTATGAAACAATTTTTTTAATAGATCTTTATCTAGTTCAAATTCTTCATCAGAACTAATAACTAATAATTTATTATCTTCTAGTCTCATTTCCGAATATGTAAGGCTTCCTGAGTTTTGACTAATATTGTCTTCATAATTTACTTTGGGTATTCCTTTAGAGAAATCTACACTAGTAAATCTATGTGAATGAAGGCTTTTAGATTTATTTAATTTAGGCAAATGACTTGTAGAAGCTTCTGAACATGATTTTCTACTACTAATCAAATTATTAGGTCTTTTAAATTCTATTTCTATGCTACAATTAGGAGCTTCAATTATTTGATCTATTGTATTAGATTCTTGGTATTTTTTGGCATTTATTCTGTCAAAATTCCACTTACTGTTTCTATTTTGAAGAACTTCTTCCCATTTAAAAGTTCTAGATACAAAAGTACTAGATCTATTAAAATTGGTTTCTAATAATAAAGTTTGATTTGGATTTGAATGCTGAATTGCTTTAGGATTAATTGTAGTCTTCATTACTTTGTAATAAACTCTATAAATTAGTCCTAATGCTTATGTTCATAATTCAGCTTCTAAATCTTTAACTTGTAAATTTAAAGTTAAGGTTTTCAAAATATGTCGATCAGTTAAGTCTATTGTAAAGTTGGGATAACAATTCATATATACTAGTCCGTTGCAAACATTAGGATGTCTCAAATATCTTATAGACTTCATCCTAAACTTTGTAAACCTTTATATGAAGGTTTGAAAAAGAATCCTATTCCTTGGGGTTCCAAATAGACCTGAAGTGTTCGGCACTTGAAACAACTCGTAAAGAAACTCCCTTGTCTCAATATCTCAGACCCGAGGCATTTATGATTGTTGAGATGGAAACTTCCGAAATCGGATTCGGAGGTATTCTCAAATAGAGGAAATTAGAATCCGCCCCTAAACAAATAGTTCGATACTACTTAGGTGTCTGGACGAATAGTTAAAAGAATTACAGCACTATTAAAAAGGAAATTTTATCTATAGTTTTATGTATTACTAAATTCCAAGATGATTTGATAAATAAAGGATTTTTTATTAGAACTAACTGTAAGTCAGCAAAAGAAGTTTTGACAAAAAAATGTTAAAATTTTGGTTTCTAAACAGATTTTTGCTAGATGGCAAGTCATCTTTTCCTCTTTTGATTTTGAAATAGAATTTATAAATGGTGATAAAAACTCAATTGTAGATTTCCTTACTAGAGAATTTCTACAGGGAAGAAATGAGGCCATGTCTGATGACCCCGTCATAAATACAGGCCAAAGCACCAACTCCTCAACAACCTTCCGCTCTGAATAGGTTTTCTGCACTGGGAAATTTTCCTCCCTTAACTAGCCCTTCAACTAGTCAAACACCGAAATCAGAAAAACCCAAATCTTCAAACAATAGCCAACAAGCCCAAACCATAAAAATGGGTCAAAGTCAGTAAGCCATTTGAATCCCAAATTCTTACACGAAAGCTGTCAATCCAGAAACCCTAAAAAGGACCAAAAACCAAAAGAAACTAAATCTACTTCATAACATGAATTCTTTGTTAAAAGCATTATTCACATCCTTGATTGACTATGTCTATTATTTTAAGTTTTCTATTCTTCTTTTAATTATTTTAATTACAGCTTTCCTACTTCTTAAATTTACACTAGATATTGGTATCAAAGCTATGATTGGCTAAAGTAATTGTATCTTATTTAATTTAATCAAGGATTATTAGATTCTTTGATGAATTATCTATTCTAATTATAGTATCTTAAGATGTAAATTTGACTACTATGTGAAATAGCCCAAACTCCAGCGACCACCTGTCATTCCACCATCCCCTCCTTGTTGGAAACCTAATGACAAACATTGGCCTAAAGATTATATCTCCACCTCCTGCCTTGATGCTCATGAATAATCCATCCACTTCATATGACATCGATTTTCCTCCCTTAACATCTTTTGATAAGAACCAAAGTCTTCATGTCTGGAAAGTGAAAAATCCAGCAGCCGTAGATGCACAAGCACAACAAAAACAATTGTCAGCAGCCGAAGCAGCAATCAATTGGCAAAATGATGGAACAGTTTTCACAGACCCAGAAACTGTTGACCCTGATACATGAAGCAAGAAGTAAGATTGATAACATTCACCAGCAACTGAGTTATTTAGTTCAATACACCACGGAATGGTCACCCAAGATGGCAAAAATGCAGTTAGAAAAGGAATTTCTAAAGCAATAGCTCTCCAGCCTTGAAAGTCATTATAATGCCTTAACCAGCCAATCAGACCCAATTTCATCCCAATTCCCAACCTATTTTCCTCGTCTCCCACCAAAGAAATTAGACCCTCCGTCTGTTCCCTCTTCATCTATTCCATACTCCCCAACACTCTCTTTATGGAACAAACAACCTAAACCTACTTTACCCATCCCAACACAGACGGCACCGGCTCAATCTCAAACTCCTACACCTCCAACAGATACACCAGCTCCCATCCCATCGAAAACCCAAAAACCAGATCCTAGTTATTCAATCCCATTAAAATCCATCGAATGATCCTATAGTAGGAGCCTCATCCAAACCTACCATACTCACCTGTGATGATATCAACCCTAATCCCATATCTTCATTCCTCAAAACCCTCAACTCTTCCAATACACCACCTATAACACATCCATTTGTCGTTTGCTCTGAAGTTTCTGATTCCGAAAGCAGACATAGTGAATGTAAATCTTTTGATCCATTCAAAGAGTTTGATCTTCTTATGATGGCACCAGATCCAGATGCTCGAAGATTTAGAAGATGTTGATTTAGCAGAAATCTCCAATACCAGACATAAATCGCCATTCTCAATACTTCACCAAGTTTACCCTTAATGATCTCCCTCCATCAAAATGGCTTGAACGTTTCCTATCACTATATGCTTGGCTTACAATAGACTTGCGACAAAATGAATGGAATGATGTGCTCAAAAGATTTGCAGCCAAATTTATGGCTCTCTTCGAGACTTCTAGAATTCTCTAGGAGAATACAGACAACTGCAATTTTTTCAGTTTCAAACTCCAGAAGAACTCATTCAACTTTTGCGAAGATATTTCATTGGAGATGCAGACCATGACATCACAACTGCAAGGGTAGAATTCTTGAAAATGAAATGTTGCTTAGTGCTTCCCAAAGACCTAGAAAAGCATTATGCCAGAATGTGTAAAAGTTTTTACATCATAAACCGAATAGATGACATAAGTCCTAAGCAAGATTAAGTTAACTCAGTCCTAGAAGAATTGTCTGGTGAAACTATGCGACAAATTCGAGCCTTAGGAGCTCAATGGGAAAGCATTGCAATCAGACAGATATGGCAATTCATGCAACAGGCCCTGGAAAAGTTATGTGTCCAGACCAGATTTTGGTAGAAATTTCACAAGCAATCTGCAAACCTTGCTCCAGCATGTTCAGAAAAGCATTTGAAGATCAAGTGCAAAGAAGACAAAATTTGTGATTACCGGCCAAAGAAGCATTCATCTTTTAAAAGATTTCACGAAAATTCAAAAGAAACAAGGGCAAATTCTTGAAAAGAAAGACCTAGTGGAAATTCCTCAAACGGAAAACAACTGCCACTCCCTCAAAGTCTGAGAAGTGTTTCAATTGTGGCAAGAAAGGGCATTAATGACCTTGAATCCTTGTTTGATCTTGATCCTACCCCTTCAGCTTCATTCATACTGGCAGTAGGATACTCTGTTTCAGATAATGACTCCTCTGACTCTGATTCTTCAGATTCATCAGATAGTGAAAGTATCCAAAGTTTCCAAGCCTTCTCTGAGATCCTTTCCATGAAACCTAAGCCATACCCCCTGGTTACAATCTCAGTCTGTCCAAATTTCACAGTCCACCCATACCAGTTCTAGCCCTATTAGATACTGGTGCAGCATCCACAGTCATGAACCCAAATGCACTTCAATCATAGTTTTTGGAACCCTATACTCAAATTTTCCGCCGCTAACGGAGAAGATTTTGTTATCTCTCTTATTAGCAAACCTATCCATATTCAATTATTCCCAAATCTTACAATTACCCATAGGATTCTTGGTTCAGCCCTTCCTCAGAAAGATCTTGTGATTGGATTTGATCTTCTTCACAAATTTCCAAACTTGCAATTCATACCACATGGTTTACCTCACAAAGGACAAGTCCTGGAATGGAATTTTTTAGGAAAAAACTTATTCAATTTCTCTGATGAGATTTCAAATCTTCATTCTGAATTTGTTACAAAATCTTGTGCAGATAACCACTCTCAGTTTTTGCAAAAATGCAAAAATCCACTTTGGAAAAATCCTGATTTCTTTGTCAAATTGCTTTACACTAAAAAGAGATGCATAATTCCACAGAAGGCTAGTCATGCAGGTATGTCTCTCGATCATTATACATTAGCTACTGATGAGCTTTCTTCCTTGCTAGCAGAAAACCTTATTGAGACAACCAACTCCGAGTCGGCATCTCAAGCCTTTTATGTAAATAAAAGAGCAGAGCAGATTCGAGGAAAATTGAGATTGGTAATCAATTATGAAGATCTCAATAAGTGTCTTGTTGACAACAAGTTTCCCCTTCTCAAAAGACTAGTTCTTTTTCAATACCTTTCTACTGCCAAAATATTTTCAAAGTTTGATTTAAAGTCTGGTTTTTGGCAACTTGGTATTCATCCTAATGATAGATTCAAAACTGCATTCTGCATTCCTAATTTTCATTATCAATGGACAGTTATGCCATTTCGATTGAAAATTGCACCCTCCATGTTTCAAAAAGCCATGAGTAAAATCTTTGAACCCTTATTCCCAAGTGTCCTGATATATATAGATGACATTCTGTTGTTTTCTGACGATCATGAAGATCATATCAGGTTGCTCCATAATTTTCTTGCATTAGTTTAAAAATATGGAGTCATGCTCTCTGAAAAGAAAATGAAGTTATGCACTTCTGAAATTGATTTTTTGGGCATGCACATTTTTGATGGTTCATATATACCTCGACCCCATTTAGCCACAAGACTCCAAGATTTTCCTAATAAAATTCTTGACAAACAACAGCTTCAACAATTTTTTGGTATAATCAATTACATTTGTGATTTTATTCCCAAGATTGCCCCAATTCAGATCTCTTCTCAGCAAAAGGCTAAAGAAAGACCCTCCTCCTTGGACTGATGAATTCACTCAAGCTGTAAAAAATCTAAAAAGGTTGTCTACACAAGTTCCACCATTGCAGATTCCCTCACATGGAAAGAGAATTTTGCAAATAGATGCATCAGATACATATTGGGGTGCAGGTCTTCTTGAAGAAGATTCAATAGGTCACAGGAAAATTTGTGGTTATCATAGTGGAGAGTTCGAACCCTCTGAACAACATTACCACAACACATTCAAGGAGATTCTAGCTGTGAAACTTGGAATTGAGAAGTTTGAGTTCATTTTGATTAATCATAATTTTCACATTGCACTTAACATGTCCTCTTTTCCAAAGATGATAGAGTTCAAACAGAAGATCATTCCTCATAGGCAATTCCTTCGCTGGAAATAGTGGTTTTCAAAATACACCTTCACAGTATCACACATCAAAGGTAAAGACAATGTTTTGATAGATTTTCTTAGTGGAAATCACATTACAAAGGTCCCGATCCATAAACCTTTGAAGAACCCTCATGTGATACCTTACTTTGCCCCTTTTGATCTTTCTCATATACCCCCTGAAGTTAAAGAAACAATTCTTGACCTAGTTCTATCTGAAAGAAGTATCTTGAATTCAAAGCTCTTCCAAAGACTCCTCCTCCAAACCCATGGTCCCAAAGATTTTAGAGGTATTGATTGTGATCCAGATAGCCCATACTTCACCATCTTTCATATCTGTAACCTATGGTCTCTCCCTAAGGTTGCACTCTATTATTTCTGGTATTTACTTGAGTCCCATTATGTTTTTTTTCTGTTTTAATACCAATAAGTTATACTCATACCTTTGGACATGTGATAATGCAAGAGACCTTCTTGAGTCTAGTCTTTACATGTTTAAGGTACTCTATTGGTTTCAACATCCAAATGGATGGTTTAGATTCCTCTCCGGTCACTATGACAAGTGTCTCCTTATTTGTCTTCATAGGCCTATATGGAATTTAGTGCAAAATACCATCTCTTCTCCAAAATGGCAAATTTCTACTTCTTAATTAGACTCTCTAGACACTCCCCACTGTACCTTTTTCCCAAGACAAATTCCCAGAGAACATCTTGAACAACTCATCCCAAGTTCATGGGTCACCAACTATGAAAAAGAGGTAGCTTCCACCAAACCTACCAAGCCTCTTCAGTCCTCTAATCCTCAAATGATAGAACAACCCGATAGAACTGTCAAGATCAGTTTCCCAAATAGAAGTAAGTCTTCTACTACCATTTTCTCAACAGAATTTTCCATGTTGGAAGAAAAGACATGGTCTGATCTCAAGGTCCCAATAAAATATTGGCCTTCTGATGGAAAACCTGTTCTAGAAGGAAAGACTTCTAGTGGTCACATTTGGTATGATGTTTGTTCTTGCTCGTCCTGTCTCAAGACAGAAACTTCTGTAGTTTCGTCCACAAAGTAAAAATCATCCTAGCAACTTTTGAAGGAAAAACATGAAGCAGGAGATCCAAAAATTGGTCTATTAGGGGAACCCAGTGGTAAATTTTACTACTATTTGGTTATGGTAAGTGGGACACTACCCAAGTCGCGTGATGGGCAATAAAGGAAAGAAGGAAAAGCCATTGTAAGACGAATGTAATTCGTTGACAAACGAGCTTACCATTATAAAACTATTAAGATATTATGATAAGAAAATATTAGTACATCTGGGAATGTTAATAATTCTATATGATTACATTCAATAAGATATAATTAAAACCACGTTAGGTTTATTTAAGTCTAAATCTGGATCAATCTCAGTTAAGAGTAGTAAAACATTAGACTTCCAAGATTTGGAAGCTTTAAACAAATGGACTATTCCTACAGTTCCTTCAAGTCAAATATATAGATTTGGCTCACTGGATTTTAAATCCAAATATTCCATAAAATTTATGGAACAAACGATTACTATGGAGGATAATAATCAAGATTTAGAATTATTATCTCCAAAAGATCTAAACCAATACCAGTGAGGTTTGGTGTAGAAGTGCTATCTTTCTTTTCCTTTTCTTTTGCTTTTGAGGCTAATTCTTTAGGAGTCCAACCCCTTACCTTTACTTCTCTACAAAGATACTTGATCTGATCAATTAACTTTCTTCTATAATTCCATTAAATAATAAAGTTAATTTTCTTTTTAAAGAACAATTTGCAAGTCTGGATAAATCCTAGAAGATGATCCAAATTTTATTCTCGAACAACAGCTTCAAATTCCTGCTTTCTTTTATCACAAAGAATGTCAGTGGGAGCTCCAAATTGCTTCCACCAGTGGTAAAACCATCGGGGAAATTTAGTGATTTCATTTTTGTCATATTTAATGAACCAAGTGTGGGTATATTCTCTTAGAAATAAAAAATTGTTCCAAGCATCTAGATAATCTATATAGTTATAAGAAGGGGGTTTAAAGGGAACAGCAAATTGGACAGGTGAATGGATAGAAGAAGAAATCCAAGATTCAAGGTCGAACAATTTTATAATTTTGATTAGCGAGAAGGCAATTCCTATCTTATTAGTTTCATGCTCAACTTCAATAGATCCAAAGTGGACCAAAACATGCTCATAAAATTATTTATCTTTCATTGCATCACTATGAAAGATATGGCTTCCTTTTAACTTTGCTGTTGGATCAATTTTCCTAACAAAATCCTTTTTAGATAGTTCTGCAAATTTCTTTTCTATTGGGAGAAGAGGGATGGTAGAAATTGGAAAATTCTCACTTCTGTGAGAGGAAGAGGATTTTTCTATCTATTTTTGTTCAGGTTTCGGAGTAGGAATGACTACTTCTTTATATGTTTCAGGTATAGTCAAGGCATAATAACTACTATCAGTTTTGACTATTTTGGTTTTCTGGTTTCGGGATTGCTAGAGGAAGTTTGAGGTAGTTCAGATAGGGTAATGAGTTTACTATTAGTAAAAGAAAGGGGAGGAAAAGTTCCAAGTGCAGAAAATCTATTTTGAAAATGAGGTAGAGGATAGAGGGAGGCCTCGATGTCTGCATCCTAGCTCATACTATATAGAAGTGCTATCTGTAATATGGAAGTGTTGTCGTTTCTTTTCTTTTCCACCGTAATGTTTTCCCTTGCAATTCATTCAAATGCGTTTAAGTGGTGTCTTTTCCACCATTTCTTCGAAGTTTTCTATTTTCTTTTAAGTTCTAAAAAATAGTCTTCAAAATGTTCAAGTCATTGCTTCTTCCATTATCTTCTTATTCTTTATGTTTCCCAAATGTTGCTTCCCCATTAGTGATATCTTGTCAACTGTCAACTGTGAGTAATTCTTCCTTGCTAATCCTTTCTTGATCATATTCATCTCCTTGAATGATGGTTTTTGAAATTGTGGAAACTGCTTTAAGATAATCCATTAGAGACTGATCTTCTTTTAAGATTTCAAAAAATGGTATAACCATTCTTTTGAAATGAGGAATAAAGATTTTAACATTTTTATCACAATAAGCCAAATTATCGTGCCAAAGATCTGTTGGATGTTCAACAATTGCTACTCTGTAGAATTCTAGTTGTTCTGCAATAAAGTGAATACGTTCAAGGAATAAATGAATACTTTTGTATTTTTCTTCAAATACTGGCTGCCTGTACCTCATATGTCCAATTAACATAACTGTTTTAGAGTCTTCGAGATACGATGGAAAAAAAACTCGAAGGAATATCAAAGACCGTGATATTGACATATCCATGAGTTTTCCATCCTCGGTGCATTCCTTCATGCATAATCCAATCTATTGCTCGATGTCCTGTTATCTTTGCAAATGTTTGCTTGGGAACGGTGAGTCTAGAAATCACACGATATTCCAATAATTTTGATATAGATAGTGATAAATCGTTTAGGGTTCGATCTTTCCAATGCTTCAAATGTATACAGAACTTTATCTTCTTGAATACAGTTTTGATCTGCTTTAGAATCCAAAAGAGCAGTAGCTTCTATTACAAAGTCTCCTATCTTTAAAGTTATAGGTGTATACCATTTCTGAAATGTTGTACATTTAATAGTATCTATAAATTTTATTTTATTTGATGTTTCACATTCTTCTTCTATTTTTTCTAAAAAAGGGTTTTATCTCAGCAAATTTTAGTTTTATTAATTCTTCATTTATAGTACTAATTTCCTCAGAATGAGTTTTATCGTTTTCTTTTGAAATTTTTATTTCTTCTTTAATCTGTTTTATTTCTAACTTTAAATCTTCTATGGTTACTTCTTTATTTTTATCTCGAAATTTATCAAATACTTCTTTAATACTAAATGGTTCTATTTTCTTAATAAGATTACTAAATAAAGAGTTTTTTAATTTAGTTAGATATTCTTTCTTGACTTATGGATCTTATATCTTATCTAATAATTTGAAAAATAGTTCTTTGTTTTCTTTTGATAATTTGTTAAAATTGATCATATTTATCTGACAATTATCTTCATTACAATTACAAATACCACCAAATTCACTAGAAGTGTTCGATTCACTTCCTGATTCACAAGTAGAAGTGTTTAGTATTTCAAAAATATTATTTTTTGATTCATAATTAGATTCAGAATTACTATCTATATCAGTTTCAGGATTATCTTGTATTTGATATCATTTTTCTTCAGTATCTTCATCTAATTCTAATTGACTAATTTTCTTCTTTTTATTAGCTAATTTAGGGCATTTATCTACCTTATGTCCCTTTTTACCACAAGAATAGCATTTTATTTTTTCACTAGGTTGACTATTAAATTTCTTCTTTCTAAATCTTCTAGTCTTACGCTTGTATTCTTTAGATCTATATTCTTTAGTTTTTCTTGTTTTTTTCTCTTTATCTTTAAGCTTTCTAGAAGGTGGGTCTAAAGTTGCATACGCAAAAATTCCCTATTTCTTTCTTAGAGTTCTTATGGTACTTTTTCAATTGATTTTTGACTCTTAAATCGGTGCAAATGTTTAATCCTACTCTGTTTACATTATTTATCAATTCTCCACATGTAAGTTGTCCATAAGGTATATTATTGTTATAATCTTGTTTTAATTTTTGTCTGACCTTTTCTGCAAATAAAGAAGGTAATCCAAAAATAAACCTTTCTTTCCAAAAAGCTTGATAACAATCGTTTCTAAGCATTACTTTTGTTAGGAACATATCTTTATACCATCGAAAGTCATGCAGTTTAGGACAAGTTAAATTTGTCAAAATTTCACTACTTCTATCTTGAAATGCTAATGGATCTCCTACAAAATGTTTTGTTATAGCATATAAAAGTCTTGCTACAGCATCAAAACTTTCTTCTGTAGCTGTAATCTCTTGACCATTTTCAATTTTTACTCTAGTGCTAATTCTTTTAGATTTTATAATTTCTAGTTTACTTTCTGTGGATAAATAATTGTCCCACCATCCTCTTAAAGTTCCAGCGATGCCTGCTATTAGTCCCAAAGCTATATCTTCTTCATCTTTGCTGGTATTAGCTACTTTGAAAGCTGTACTGGCCATAGACATTTTTTGTAATAGATTTCGAATTTGATGTTCACTTAATCCATCTAAGTTCCGTTCTGTTATGTCACTTCCAAAATACGAAGAGCCTATTACAAAATGTCTTTCTTCAAATTGAATGTCTGGAAAAGAGGGTCTTTTATAATAATTCTTTAAATTTGGATAAGAAAATATTCCTTTACTAGGTGCTTTAATTTCAAGGAAATAGGTTTGAGGAAACAAACTTGACACAAAACAGGATGCATCCAATTACATTGAAGATTATTATGTTTCTTGACTCTAATTGATTATAACTTATTCATCGGAATTATTCTCATGACAATAGCCCACTTCGATACCTTGTAATTGTCTTGGGTTGATTCGTAAGCACAATGATCTTTCGGGGTGACCCGGAAACCAAATTGAACTCAATCACTTTTGGCATCATCCATAGGAAACTTCCATCAAAACCATTCTTGAAAAAAGTTCTTGTGTTTTTGACAAAAAAAAAAAAAAAAATCCTTGTAAAGAAAGAGTAAAAGATCATAGTATGTCATCAACTAGCCAGTCGTGAAAGACCACAAAGACACATTGTGAATTGAATAAACAGTTTTGGAGGAAGGATTGAATCACAACCATGTTGATCCTATAGATCTAATTCCAGTGATAAGCATAGAACCTGCACATTTTGGAGGTTCTAAAAGGAATCCAAATGAAAACATGTCTAGGTACCTGAACAAGTTATCTTTTGGAATGTACAAATCCAATTTCTAGGTACCCTATAGAGTTCCAGAAAAATACACACAGTAATACCAAACCAGTTGTTCAAATGAATGGTAATCACATTGGAACAATTACTAGGAGGAGAGACCATGTTTCAATGGGGAGAAGTCTAGCCCCTTCTCATCGTGGTAGGCAACGCCATCCAGGGGCACAAAGGCATCAAGGCAGAGTAGATGGAGGACCTCTTCCAACATTTAGGTCAAGATAAGATCATTGCAATGGTCAAAGCCACAAAATGGAAAATTTCATAAATAAAGCTTCCAGGAAGAACATGCTAAAGATGCAAGTGAATAAGGTGAAAGAACTTGGAGACATAATCTAGCTATAGATCTAAGGGACACCCTAAGGAATGGGCGTGATTATGATCTATGAAACAAATAAACAGAGGAGGCAGGATTTACAAGAACTCAAAGGGGATGGTGGGATAACTATTTATCCCAAGAAAGTAAACAAGAAATATTAACATCAAAGAAAATTGTCTCTAGAGTAAGAATAGAAAATGGACAAGAAGTGATACGTCCCAGGTCATGTGGTCGGTGTGAGGATGAGGTGGTGGCGAAGCACACTGTTGCTTCTCCAATGAGAGATGAGGTGGTGCGGGGGTTTGGGTCCCGGCAGTGGTAGAGTCTTGCCGTAATGGTGGCCCACGTCTGAACTGGGTTAAGAGAGTGGGTTGCGCCTCTGCTATCAACTTAAGCTTTTGGCATGGTGGTAGCGCCCTCTTCCTTAGTTTGGTATCAGAGCCAAGGTCGCGGGTTCGAATCCTACCCTTGGAGCTCAGCGTTGCATCTTCCACCAATCTTGAATAGGTTCGAGGACGAACCTCCCTTAACAGGGGGGAATGATACGTCCCGGGTCATGTGGTCGGTGTGAGGATGAGGTGGTGCAAAGCACACTATTGCTTCTCCAATGAGAGATCAGGTGGTGTGGGGGTTTGGGTCCCGGCAGTGGTAGAGTCTTGCCGTAATGGTGCCCCACGTCTGAACTGGGTTAAGAGGAGTAGGTTGCTCCTTTGCTATCAGCTTAAGCTTTTGACCTGGTGGTAGCGCCCTCTTCCTTAGTTCAAAAGATGATGTGATTTTCTTGTAAGTTGAAAGGGTTAATTTTCACACTAACAATCAAACCAAATCAGTATAAAAT
>JAOXNR010035665.1:0-21432 GCA_028571225.1 Parsonsia alboflavescens | reverse complement strand
TTTTTCTTTTTAATTTTTTTAATTTCTCTTTACATCATTTTAAAAATTCTTTTTTCTTTTTAATTTGTGCATATATGGTTATACTTTAAAACATATCAAAAATATGAAGAAAATTTATTTAATCTTTTTACATCAACATCGATCCATCTTCATTCATGATATTTTTAGAAAGTTTTCGTATTTAATGTATTGGGTTACAAAATAATTTAAATTTACTTAAATATATTAAATGTAAGTTTTTAATGTATTATAAATTATGAAAGATAATCATCCTATTAAATATTAAAAATTTATAATAAAACAAAATTTAATATCTTAATTTTATTTTAATTTAAATATATTCAATATCAATTTTAAATATATTATAGCTTTTATATCTTAAAAGTTATTGTAAAGTTGTAAAAAAATCATATTAAAAAAAAATTTTAATAAGTTCTTTTTTATCAATACAATTTTTATTTTTTTCAGAAAAAAGCACTTTTACGCAAAAAAAAAACCATATATATATATATTTAAAAAAAAAAAACTTTTACAAAAAGCACTTTAAAAAGACACTTTTCTTAACCCTATCCAAACAGGCCCTAAGTCTTGCCAAGTGATAATACTTGGAACTTATAAGTCTCAAGTATAAGCCACGATGGGTCAAACCTCGAGGAATGGGGGTATAGGGAGGATCAGGGGAGAGATGGTTTGATAAATAATAAAAAAAACATTAGCCACTTGGTATCTATTTCTGCTTGTCTCTCTTCATCTCTCTTCTTTTTCTTGTCTTCTTGATAATGGATATATTTAGTGTGACTGTGTGAATCTTTAGCTGTCATCAATCGACTTGGTTGTTATATAAATAGGGCTTAATTGGCATAAGTTTTTCGTACCATTGTAATTTATCAATTACACCGTTCTTTGAAAATGAAGAAGATTAGCAATGTCCTCTGCCTCTCCTTCATCATCATCCTCATATTTGCATTCACTTATGAGTTCTTTCCCTCTAAAGTACATATTATATTAGAATTGCATATTCTTCTAATTAATTTTGTTCTAGAGTCTACACTAGGAACATATATAATGATCAAATTAACCACTAAGGTTGTCTTTTTTCTCAAAGTGTAAACTCGATTTACCGATTTCACTATCTAACTATGTGAGTTTTGTTAAAGATTTAACTTCATAGTTTTTAAATTATTAAATTGACAAAGACAACTGGTCAAATTAATGTGTTTATATAAATTTAATCCGTAAAACTTCAATAGTTAAATTTATAGTTTCTTAATTTGCAGTTCAGATTGTCTCAGTTAATGCTAGAGAACTGTCTCCAAAGGTGCTGCAAGCTGGAAAAATTGCATTAGACATTATGGGTGCCCGTGGATTTCCTGAAAACGCTTGTAGTTGAGGCCCTTCTTTTGATAATTGCGGAGACTATGGCCAGGTTTGCATTGTAGTTCCAAAATTTTTCTGCGACTATCCAAGGCCCTTTCCGAATAAATAAATGATTGATAATTATAATAAATAAAGACATATTTTGAATTTCCCACATAATAATGTGTACAAGTTTGCGTACACATTTCTAGTCTCATGATCATGACTGGCTTTTGTCATGAAACTGGTTTGTTGGATAGTGAGAGATTTGTAGTTTTAGGGCATTGAGACTTTCAATGTCTTTATCGGTTGTTCTTGTAGCCATTCTCTTCAATAATAAAGTCCTACTTTCTTTTGTTCGTATCTTTTAAGTTAACATATATGATATGATATTGTCTGTAAAATATCAATTTTTTTCTTCAGGTGACACAACTAGAAATTTTTCACAGATATTTTCACAGGGAAAATATTAATAATTTTCAACAACTTTTGACGAATATGACACACCATTAAAATATTTTATGGAAAATTTTGTGAAAATTTTTGTTACTTTCCTTAAGGGCAGTAAAAGAAACCTATTGCATTAATCAGTTATCTAATAAGAACTCATTGTTTTGATGGATTAACTATCAACAAGTTTTGAGGAATATAAAAACACCATAAAGATTATTGATCACTAAATTATTTCACCTCAATTTGATTTTGTAAGAAAGATTATGATTAATAGGTGAAAAGAATTTTTAAAATGACATATTTGCCGTCACATGCTAGCCACGTGACTTGCGTTGCCTTTGAAATTGCAGAAGAAAGGTTGTGTAAACCATTATGGCAGGTCATACAATCACGTGAGAACATTATGGCAAATAAAATAAAATAAAATAAAATCTTTTGAGACTATTTTATAGTTTGCCCTCAACTAGTGGGACTATATTGTCAAAATACCCTCAAATCAAATATACCAGCATATAAACATATTTTAATAGTATTTAGATAATATGAAGATACCTATAACATCAACAACCAATGCTTGGAAACTTTAGAAGACGGTCTTTCCAATCTAAAAGCCTCCGATTGTGAAGATCAAGGGAGAGCTAAGTGACCTACTGGTTCAAAAGGCGTAGAGGATGGAAAAGGAGCAGTTATAGGTGCAGAAAGCAACGAAGGATCTTGGTGAGATGGAGGGGCTGAAGGATATGACAATCGATCATCTCCAGGGAGTGTAGAGGGTACATCTTCTTCTTCAAGTCCTAAATCACCATCAGCAAAGATATTTTCCGAGCTTACATTGGCCTGTAGTGGCTGTGATGAATTAGGATAGGATAGACTCGGGGTAGATAACATAAGCTTTCAGAATTTCCTCGGCCTTCGTATGCTCTCAATTTGGTTTACAAAAGACACAATTTCAATTAAAAACAAAACTCATAAATAATTATTGAACAATGAGCAATGTGCACTTGTTAGAGAAAAAAACATACTAATTAAACAACCAGTAAATATTCCCCAGCAATACACAACTTTGTTTCATGCATTAATTAGAATCTTATACATCTAAGAGACTACAATTTATTATCTCTTTTTACAAATTTTAATTTAGATATTTTTTATAAACATATCCCTAAAAAGATAAAATATATTTCAATTTTTATTTTATTTTATATAAAAAAAAGTAGTTGACCTACAACATTTATATATATACTTATATAGTAAAGTAGAACTACGAAAAAACCTTACATTGGAATGAGATAAGAAAATAAGAAAAAAAAGGACCTAAATAATTATCTACATGATTCTTATCAAAAGACACTAAGCATAGTTATCAAAAGAATTATAACAAATGGTGAATCATACTAGTTCAACTGGTAAAAGGGAAAAAGTACTTTCTCAATGAAACAAAAGTAAGGGAAGAAACTTTGATTAAGGGAAAGTTCCGAAAGCGAAATCAATCCCATTAGACCAGAGGCCCTTTAGTTCAGTAGAATGTAAATTGAGAGATATGCGAACGAGGGCAGAGACCAGAGAGAGGGGACTTTAATGGGACCGGCACACCTAGAATGTAAATTTGAGATAGAAACTGAATAGATTAGACATATTCCTTTAAGATAAACAATCTTCGTTATGTCATTTGGCTATAATTTAGGATGACGGTAAGTCTTGTCATTACACTACCCTGTCTACATTCCTAAGTCTTGAACATTACACATAAAGTTCTCTTGATTAAAACACCATAAAGATTATTGACGACTAAAATATTTCATGTCAATTTTTTTTTTTAATTGTTCAATCTAAACTTTTTGATGGATTAGTTGTGTATAATTTTTTACATATCTTAAAACATAGTCAAAATTATTGATAGAAAATTTTTTGACTGTTAAAATGTACTTGATGAAATAATCCTAAAGCATCCATCAATAAATTTGTCTGATGGGGCTCGAAAGTAAACTCTAGGTCACTCTAAAACCGTGATGACTTCAACGACTGCAACCTGAGAAGAAAGTAGAGATGGTCATCGAAGTGGGTTGTGCCCAGGGAAAAGCTCCGATGCCCAAGTCAGTATTCCGAGAGTAATCGAATGTGATTAATTCTCAAAAAGACAGTCCTTTTTCGTACACTTTTTATGATTTGATTATATAGAAAAGAAATCAATTACCTCTTTGATCAGGACTCTGCTATTACGTGATAATAGGCATTTAAGATAGTTGTGAAATCATGCAGAATCCCACCAACTGCTATTAGAATCGTGCAATTTCTCTTGGTTTGTATATCTTGTCATTCACGTCTTTGTCGAGAGCAGCGGGCTTGCTAACCGACCTCTAAACCAATTTCGCGACCTGCCCATGGATGTTGAGGGCCTCGACTATCTTTTCTGGAAGGTTGCACCAAGTGGAAGTAGGCTTATAGGGGATGCTAGGAGTTGTGCACATTTACTCGTGGCATGAAAGGCATGTGAGATGAGTTGGGAGCTACTAGGTCGTGGGCCATGGTCTAGTGGTACCTCTCTCAAGCTTATTTAGGAGGTTGGTGGTAGCAAGTCGCTGTCCACCTTTCCTCATTGACTTCGTAAGTTTAACTTTCAGGTATTGAAGGTTAGGGCCTTGGGTCCATTTGGGTTGACTTCTGTTCTGGTCTTGATCGTTTATGTTGACCTATCCGGCTCGTACCTATTTCTCCCATCATTACCCGCCTTTAGGCCCAGCGAGCTTAGAGGTTGTGGTGCCTAAATTACCGTCTTGAAGTCGTAGCTGTTGATGGGTACGTCGATTTCTTGTAACGACTAGTTTTGGAGTGCCTTGCCTTTCTCGTCTCCAGTAGAGAGCTACAAGCTTGCTAATAACCTTTCGGCCTCAAGCGGTGTTATAGGACTTGCGCACACTTGGTCAGGGCATGGGAGGTATATGAGAGAGATTGGGAATCACTAGGTCGAAGGTCATGGTCCAGTGAGACCTTTCTTGTGCTTATATTGTAGGTCCGTGACCTAGGAGGAAGGTAGAAAGTGTGTTTATATAGATTAAAACAGTCCAGAAAGTGAACTTGTTATCAGATAATCTTTTCTTCATCATTAGTTATGCTGCTGTTACATTATGCCCCTTCAAAATCTCAACAATGGATACACAAAAGGATGACTTCAGAGGGCTCTTCCCTAGCTGCTTCTAGCCCAGCAGAGACCACAACTTGGTGATTTGTGTTACCAACTTGAGCTTGAAGGTCAAAATCAGAGTTATCCAGCTTCAAAGACCATTTCTCATCACGTTCAACTTCCCCCTCATAAGCTACCTCCTCTACTTCACCCTCAACAGGACTCCCATGATTCATTACCATGACTGTGCACCTGGAAGGCCCAGAAATTGCAAAAGATTACAGAATCAAAATGTTAGCCTACTCAGAGGATGGATAGAAGCTGAAGCTATATCTAAAAAGTTCCCTTTGCTAGTAGTATTTTTCAAGAAAGTTATACAAGCTGAAGACACTAATAAAGATTCGGGAAAGTTATTTCTTCTCCATTTTATTTTTGAACCTGAAACTTGAGTATTGTGAATGTCATATAACAGACCGCTACAGTGTAATGATTTCCTGATGAACTAGAAATGCTTACTATTAATAGGAAAATCAGACAGGTAGTAAAAGAGCTAAAGAAGAAACTGATCCAGATATTAGGCTCCAGGTAATTAGGCACAAATAAGAGATATAAAACAAGAATTCACACGCCTGCTAGAGACTTGGAATTGCAGAATAAACAGAAGCAAAGTATTGCAGCTCAAAGAGATATTAAGAATGAACAATTATTAAATTAAGTGTAACTATGCTCTAAGTGCTAAAATGTTCAATTATAGAATAACTGATTGTACCAACCATAAATAGACAAAAGTTTTCAAGCAAGAATATCATCAACATCATCTCTCGATAAAACAAAATTCTCTGAATCATTTTGGAAAAAGACCTTCCACAGTTTGTGATTGATTTTTTTCATTCTCATATATCTCCCCATCAATATCTTCCCCGATTTCAAACAAATCCCTAGGCTTTAAATGCACCGCAACACTCCAATTATCATCTCCACTATCCTTAAAATAAAATACCAGTTGTACTTCATTTGCTTGGATATAAGGTTCTTCATCTACATTATTTCCAATATGTATCAAATACGAAAAATTAATGGAATTGAAACCATGCTTGTCTCTTCTAAAGCCTCTATTTGTTGTTGTATCAGCCCACTCATATTTGAACGTACATACTTGGAACTGTCCTTGGTAGTCAAGCTCAATTATGTCAACTAACTTGCCAAAATAGGGAATATCACCAAACATCATATTGTTGTCCCTATTGCTTGCATAACTTCTAGTATAATAAATAATGATTTAAATCATTTAATACCTTAATGAAACTTACATAACCTCTAAACCAAGTTACGAAATCTTGATGTACAAGACGATCGACCTTAGTTGTTGACCTTGTACGACTTCTTAGTTGTTTTTTAGTGATATTCCGAAATTTCCTTAAAAATGTGATAAATATGATGACAAATAACATACTAATCTGTAGGTAGTTGTCTGAACATATGGTTTATAATACTTAAGGAGAGGTTCAATCTCTTGGCAATTCATCAAAATGTGGAGATGCGCTTGGAGCTTTTCTAGTTGTGACGGCTCAAAGTATGATGAAGCATCCACAGGTCTTCCAATTTGGGGCAACAATCTACAACCACTAAGAGATGCATTATCTGTTGGCTCATCATCTACATATCTAGTTCGATTGAAAATGGTTTCGATTTTCTGAAGTTATTTCGTTGCAAAAGTGAGGACCTCACAAGCTAAGTATACCTCAGCCATAGAACCTTCTGGTTGGGCCTTGTTGTGAACATCAAATTTCATGCCTCCAAGAAATCTAGTTGAATAACATAAAAGAAAAGTTGTTCAAAAATAATGGATAAAACAAGTAGGCAAAAGTGTACCTCTCTAATGGATATGTCCACTAAAATTGGACCGGTCCACTATGTTTGACGTCATCAATGAGATGTATAGTTAGATGAACCATTACGGTAAAGAAAGTTGGAGGGAAAATCATTTCCATATGACATCGTGTCATAATAATCCGATCTTGCAGGTTATCTAAATCAGAAAAACTTATTGTTTCGCTACATAATTGTCTAAAGAAAGAGCAGAACTCGAAAATGACTGAAACAACTTCATCCAGAAGAGTGTTCCTGATTGCAATTGGTATCATTTGTTGCATCAAAACGTGAGAGTCATGACTTTTCAGTTCAAATATTTTGTTTCTTTCCAAGTCAACACATCTAGATATATTACTTGACTAACCATCCGGACACCTTAAATGTTTCAGTTTCAATTACTCCGTTCTTTGAAAATAAAGAAGATCAGCAATCCCCTCCGCCTATCCTTCATCATCATCCTCATTTTTGCACTCACTTTCTTTCTGTCTAAAGTGCATATTATATTATAATTGCAAATATTCTTCTAATTAATTTTGTTCTCGAATCTATACTAGGAATATATATAATGATCAAATTATCCACCGGGGTTGTCTTTTTTCTCAAAATGAAAAGTCGATTTGACAATTTCACTGTCTAACTGCGTAAGTTTTGATAAAGATTTAACTGGATAGTGGTTAAATTATCAAATTGACAAAGACAAAAGGTTAAATTAATGTGTCTGTATAAATTTAATCCGTGCAACTTCATTAGTTAAATTGATAGTTTCTTAATTTGCTGTTCCACAAATGATGAAGATTGTCTTAGTCAATGCTAGAGAATTGTCTCCAAAGGTGCTGCAAGTTGGAAAAATTGCATTGGACATTATGGGTGCCCGTGGGGTTCCATAAAAATTTGTTTGTGATTGTGGCTATGATTTTGATGCTTGCTGTGCCTGTGACCAGATTTGCATTGCAGAAACAATTGGGGGCCTTTTTTACTATGCGTAGAACTGATGGATAATTACAATAAATAAAGTACTATTTTGAATTTCCGAATAATAATGTGCACAAGTTTAATGTGCACGTCCCTAGTCTCATGATCATGACTAGGTTTTGTCATGAGATTCGTTTGTTGGATTGTTGGAGATTTGTAGTTTTAGGGCATTGAGACTTTCAGTGTCTTTGTCAGTTGTTCTTGTATCCGTTCTCTTCAATAATAAAGTCCTGCTTTTGTTTTGTACATATCTTTTAAGTTAACATATATGATATGATCTTGTTTGCAAAAAATCAATTGTTTTCTTCGGGTTACGCAACTAGAAATCCTCAATCCCCCCATAGATATTTTTCTTGGAAAAAAATAAAAAATTGTCAACAACTTTTGATGAATATGACACACCATTAAAATATTTTATGGAAAATTTGTTGATCTTGAAAATTTTTGTTACTTACCTTAAGGGCAGTAGAAAAATCTATTACATTAATAAGTTATCTAATAAGTACTCATTGTTTTGATGGATTAACTATCAATGAGTTTCGAGGAATATAAAAATACAGTAAAGATTATTGACGACTAAATTATTTCCCGTCAATTTTATTTTTATCTTTTTTACGGAAAGATTATGATTAATAGGCAAAAAGAATTTTTAAAATGACATATTTGTCATCACGTACTAGGCACATGGCTTGCTTCCCCTTGGAAATTT
The DNA here is from genome assembly GCA_028571225.1 of Parsonsia alboflavescens. Lineage (NCBI taxonomy): Eukaryota > Viridiplantae > Streptophyta > Magnoliopsida > Gentianales > Apocynaceae > Parsonsia > Parsonsia alboflavescens. The sequence goes on along the minus strand of JAOXNR010035665.1, from coordinate 12,949 downwards.
CCGAAGAAAGGTTGCTTAAACCATTATGGCAGGTCATACAATCATGTGAGACTATTAGGGCAAAAAAAAAGAGTCTTTGACTATTTTATAGTTTGCCCTAATCTAGTGGGACTATATTGACGAAAAAAACTAAAATCAAATATTCCAACATATAAACATTTTTTAATAGTATTTAGATAATATGAAGATATCTATAACATAAACCAACCAATGCTTGGAAACTTTAGGAGATGGTCTCTCCAATGTAAAAGCCTCCGATTGTGAAGATCCAGGTAGGGTTAAATCACCTATCAGTTCATAAGGCGTAGAGGATGGAGAAGGAGTTACAGGTGCAGAAAGCAACTAAGGACCTTGATGAGATGGAGGGGCTGAAGGATATGATGATCGATCATATCCAGGGAGTGTAGAGGGTACATGTTCCTCTTCAAGTCCTAAATCACCATCAGCAAAGATATTTTCCGACCTTACATTGGCCGGTGGTGGCTGTGATGAATAAGGATTGGATAGACTCGGGATAGATAACGTAAGCTTTCAGAATTTCCTCGACCTTCCCATGCTCTCAATTTGGTTTGCAAAAGACACAATTTCGATTAAAAGCAAAATTCATAAATAATTATTGAATAATGAGCAATGTACCCTTGTTAGAGAACAACAAACATACTAATTAAACCACCAGTAAATATTCCCACCAATACACAACTCTGTTTCATGCATTGACTAGAATTAGTATCCGCTAAAAAAAATCTTATACACCTATGAGACTACAATATATTTACTCTTTTTATAAATTTTAATTTAGATATTTTTTTATAAACATATAACTAAAAGGATAAACTATATTTCAATTTTTATTTTATTTTTTTATAAAAATAAAAATAGTTGACCTACAACATTTATATATATACTTAAATAGTAAAGTAGAACTACGTAAAAACCTTACATTGATATGAGATAACAGGTGGCTTTTACTTGTGAAATAAGAAATAAGAACTAAAGACAATGACATGTACATTACCTTGGGAATCTAATAGTTTGAAACTCAACATTTCAATAACAAAAAAAAAAAAAAAAGACCTGAATAATTATGTATATATGATTCTTATCAAAAGCAACTATGCATAGTTATCAAAAGAAATAAAACAAATGGTGAATCATACTAGTTCAACGGGTAAAAGGGAAACAGAAGTTTCTCATTGCAAGAAAAGTAAGAAAGAAAACAAAAATTTCTAGTGTGATTTGTTGGATGATTCAGAATTAATAGCATATGTTACAGATAGAAACTTTGATTAGGGGAAAGTCTAGAAGGTGAAATCCCTCCCACTGGACCAAAGACCCATTCATCCAGCATGACGTAAATCGAGGGATATGCGCGAGAGGGCAGAGACTAGAAGGAGAGGACTCTAACGGGACCGGCGTACCTAGAATGCAAATTACAGATAGAAACTGAATAGATTAGACATATTCCTTTAAGATAAACAATCTTCATTATGTCATTTGGCTATAATTTTGGATGACTGTAAATCTTGTCTTTACGCTGCCCTCTCTAAATTCGCAAGTCTTGAACATTACACATAAAGTTCTCTTGATTACATGTGATGTTAACATAATTGCGATAGAATAACATTTCCTTAATGAGATCCTCTAGCTCCCCTCTTATTACATTTGGGAAAAGGAAACTATCTGTTACATATGTGCACTACAAACTATATAGGATTTGCTTATCACTTTGAGTTGCAAAAAATTATAGCATGTACAGCACAACGAACCCTGCGAGTTCTGGTATTTTGTCACCTACGAGTTTGGTATTTCTGTGAACACATGATAATTTCGTCATATAATTAATATATAAAAAATTGAAAAAAAAAAAAAATTCTAGAAATCTCAGAATTTCAAGAAATTGTCCAACAATGTAGGCTACCCTGGCAATACTTAGCTATTTTCTTATTTCCTCTGCTTGAACCTAAAGTGAGTGACAACACATCCCTTTTGAAGTAGAATCAGTACATCCACCTCAAGAAGACAAAAGACGTTATCCAAAATCATACTTACCTTCCAGCGTAATAATGGAGTCACCTGCGGGACAAAGCGGCAAAGGATGAGATTTTCAGAGCATGGACAGAAAACCTTGTGCCTTCCTGCGTGATAATATGTAGTCGCCGGTGGGACAAAGAGGCATATGAAAAAATTTAGTGCGTGAAAAAAAAACCTTGTACCTTTCTCTGAATATTAATTATCGCCGGTGGGATTCTTTGATTTTGGAGCAGAAAATGAAAATATTCTTAAAATGCCCCAAGTAAACCTATCAATTATGTGAAACTATCATAAAGTAAGCCCAAGTTTGACTATTTGAAAATAATAAAAAATATCAATACAATTATATAATTCATACTCTTTTGGCTACTGAATATAAATCACTAGCCATCATCATTTTGAAAGATTAAAGTATTATTTTTTTCCCCCTTAAAGTGCCTCTATTTATATGTTAATCAAACTACCAACAACATAGAAAAAAGAAAGTGATAAGGATAATATGGAAAAAATACCTTATAAAAATAATTAACTAATAATAATGATTTATAATTAGTAACAATAAAATATAATTAAAATGACTTATATTTAGATCATTTTCAATATAAAATTTTATCAATAACCTTAATTTAGATCCACTCGCATAATTTTATCCCTAATTACATATGTGAAGAGATTAAATTAATCAAAACACTCTTTAATTTGTAATCAAGCTAAACTTCTTTTTTTACCTTTTATTTAGGTAAACTACTTTCCATTTAATCAAATCCCGACTGGAACATACTTTAAATACAGCGCATCTTGAACCAAATTCCTCCCAGACGTGCAGAAACTAGAAAATTTACTGGATCAGTCCAACATGTATCAAATATGAAAAATTAATGGAACTAAAACCATGCTTATCTCTTCTAAAGCCTCAATTTATTTTAGTATTAGCCCACTCATATTTGAACATACATACCTGGAACTGTCCTTGGTAGTTAAACTCAATTATGTCAATTAACTTGCGTTAATAGGGAATATCTCCAAATATCATATTGTTGTCCCTACTGCTTGCATAACTTCTAGTTCCAAAATTTCCAAAAACACCACTATTTTGAGTTTTCAAACCTTTCTCATGATTCAGAGTTCTAAATTTATAACCATTGATGACAAATGCAGTAAACCTTCTAACTTTATCTATAGGACCTTTTGCAAGATACCTCAAAACATCAGATTGATGCATATCAGGGTTATTTAATATCTACAAAACAAAATAATACAAAAAGTTAAAAAATGAAATCAAAGTATAATAAGTGATGATTTAAATCATTTAATACCTTAATGAAACTTACATAACTTGTAAACCAAGTTACGAAATCTCAGTGTATAAGACGATCGACCTCAGTTGTTAACCTTGTATGACTTCTTAGCTGGTTTTTAGTGATATCCCTAAATTTCCTTTGAAATATGATAAATGTCATGATTAATAACATACTAATCTGTAGTCAGTTGCCTGAACATGTGGTTTATAATACTTACTTAAGGTGAGGTTCAACTTCTTGGCAATTTATCAAAAAGTGGCAATGCGCATGGAGCTTTTCTAGTTGTGACCGCTCAAAGTACGATGAAGCATCCACAGGTCTTCCAATTTGGGGGAATAAACTACAGCAGCTAAGAGATGCATTATCTGTTGACTAGTCATCTACACGTCTAGTTCGATTGAAAACGGTTTCGATTTCTTGAAGTTATCTCGATGCAAAAAGTGAGGACCTCACAATCTAAGTATGCCTTAGCCATATAACCTTCTGGTTGGGCCTTGTTGTGAACATTGAATTTCAGGCCTCCAAGAAATCTAGTTGAATAACATAATAATAATAATAATAAAAAGTTGTTAAAAAATAATGGATAAAACTAGTAGGCAGAGGTGTACCTCTCTAATGGATACATCCACCGAAATTAGACCGGTCCATGAAGTTTAACTTCATCAACGAGATGTATGGTCAGGTGAACCATTTCGGTAAAGAATGTTAGATGGAAAATCATTTTGATATGGCATAACATCACAATAATCCGATCTTGCAGCTTATCTAAATCAGAAAAACTTATTGTTTTGATACATAATTATCTGAAAAATGAGCAGAACTCGATAATGACTGAAACAACTTCATCCGGAAGGGTGTTCAAAATTGCAATTGGTATCAAAACATGAGAGTCATGACTTTTCAATCCAAATATCTTGTTTCTTTCCAAGTCAACACATCTAGATATATTACTTGACTAACCATCAGGACACCTTAAATGTTTCAGTTTCAATAAAAAAAAAATTTCTTGTTTGCATTAGTCATAGTGTATACAGCTGGAGGTGGTTTTCTGGGTTCATTTAGTCATAACTCTGGACGAATGCCCATCTTCATAAGATCTTTTTGAGCACTAACATTGTCTTTCATCTTGTCGGAGTCATTAATCAATGTGTAGAGTACATTATCACAGACATTCTTTTCCATATGCATCACATCTAGATTGTGAAGCAATAAATTTGTTTTCCAATATGGAAGTTGGAAAAAAATGCTCCTCTTCCTCCAATGTTGACACTGATGATCATTCATATTCCCATTTTATCTTCTCTTTCCTTTCTTAATATCACTTGTTCCACCAAGACATTTTCCAAATTGTACATCAATATTCTTTACCTGATCCCATATTTCCAACCTGATCACGTTCTTGGAGGATCTTGTTGCTCTTCTTCTCCATTAAACCTCACCTTATTCAACCTAATTCTATGCCAACGACTTAGAAAGCGACAATGGTTAATGAAACAAAATTTATTAGTTACTCTTTTTTGAATTCCATCTATATTGCATGTTGGACATGCCAAGCGACGAGCCCCTAATCTAGGAAAATCACTTACCATCCACAGTAAAGCTACATGCATTTTAAATATCTTCTCTGTTCTGACATCAAATGTGTCAACACCATTCTCAAAAAAGTTCTTGCAATTCATAATTAATGGTTGTAGATATACATCTATAATATTACTAGGTGCAGACTTCCCTGGGATGATCATGGAGAGCATGAATGAAGAAGGCTTCATACAAGACCAGGGTGGAAGATTGTATAGCATATGAATAACCAGCCATACACTATGACTTGTGCTCATATTCCCATACAGATTTATGCCATCGGTACACAGTCCTGAATGCACATTTCAAGAATCACTTGCAAACTGTGGATGTGAGATATCAAAGTTCTTCCATGCCTCAAAATCTTTTGGGTGCCTAATAAGACCAACACTGTTTCTATCATCAACATGCCATGTCACATCCGCAGTTGTTTTTGAAGACATGTTCAACCTTTGCAAGCGAAGTTTCAACGGAAAATATTGTAGCATCTTTGATGGTTGTTTTTTAGCCTTAGGTTTCCATCTCGATGTGTGACATTTTTTACATTCCTCCAAACCTTCATCCTCTCCCCGATACAACATGCAATCATTCGGACAAGCATCTATTTTTTCATAATCAAGCCCAAGCTTCTTTACTATGGATTTTGCCTCATAAAATGATTTGGGAATCTTTGCAAAATCGAATGCATCTTGCAACAAATCCAGAATCATGGTAAGTTCATTCTCAGTCATTCTACGCAGTACCTTTATATGATATAAATTTATTATAAATGACAACTTTGAGTACTTTTGTGCAACTCTCATTTAATTTTTTTTCACAATCTTTTACTAGTTCATCAAAATCTTTTGCTGCACCATCTAGTCCTTGCATTTCCGGATGAAAGTTTCCTTCATGATTAATTGGCTCATTGTTTGTTTGGAAACGAAATGTTTCGTGAAGCAATTCATCAATCAGATCCACTAAATTATTTACTCCATTCTCATCATGTAGATCCCTAGGGATGTTCTTAGTAACTTGAACTGAATTAGAACCTTCAGGTCCAATTGATTCTCCATGACGTAACCAAATAGTGTAGGCTGGAGGAAAAAGTTTTACAATCAAATGATCGAAAGCTTCTCCTCTTGTCACCCACCTTTTAAATTTTCACTCAGGACATGGGCAAATAATTCTACCCCCAATAGACTTTCGTTGAACTGCAAATTGTGGGTTTTCTCCATTTCTTGTACTTCTGGTTGGGGAACAGAAAAATTATGAGCAAGCAAATATTTTTGGTCCAATAAGCCTTTCTGAGTTAGAGATTGAAATACAGTTTCAATGGTCTTGATATTGAGATGTTACTACTCATCTTTGCTCCAAAGGGAGGAGCTAAATTACTACCAAGGAGCATCCCCTGTAATATCAGAATCATTTCTTCTTATTTGCACTCCTAGTTTAAGAATAAATTCTTTTAAGACAATCAAATCTAACATTTATTCCAGAAAATTGGATAAAAAGGTTATCTTTATGCTTGTCAGAATACCTCAAGTATCTGTAACTTCTGGGATCCATTTTGACTTCACATGAGAAACTGCAGTACACAAGTTTACCTTAGAAGCTGTCTAATAAGCAGAAAGCGTTGGCATGTAGGATTCCTTTAACTATTTAGCAATTTAAGGTTGTAGTAAATCGTCACTTTGCCTGACTCCAAAAAAGATAAATGCGATCTAGAGTTGAAGATTTATAATTTGTGTTACTTTGTATTGGTTAGTTTAGTGATTTTACTTGCTTGTCAGGGTACCGTAGGCGTTTTGAGTTAATCATTTGATGATATATCTGGTTAAGGTGTAAAGTTGAGTTCTTTTAATCTTTTCTTTTCCCGAATCATTACTTCACCTTTTCTTTGGTTTATCTTTATGGTAAAATAGGTTTGCAGTTAATAACATCCTTAGGTTACTGGAAAATATCTCTAAGGACATTTTCTTACCCTCTCTTGCCATTGACAATTTCTTCTGCATATTGAACCTCCCTGTAGTTTGATCTCGTAGTCCTACTTTATCCCAAATACAGAGAAATAATGAATTATATTCACTGTGATTGTGTTGACACTTGGGAAGAAAAGGGGATGCAATGTAAATGGGGAATCAATGGCCTGTTTACATTTCCTTGTGTTTCTCTGTGAAGGCAAGCTTGAGAGTTGAGAGTTATGGACTCAGATACTTTTGTCTGGACTCAGATACTTTTGTCTTGTTAGATGTCCTTAATGATGAGATACGTAGACCAGGATTTAGGTATTGTCTATTCTTCAGCTTAGAAAGGAAGTACGTTTTTCTTTTGCCGTTTTTCTCAAAAAGGATGGAAATGTAGTACTTAACCCTGTGATGGATTCTCCTGATTGTGTATGGAGGTGGAAGCAAATTTTCTTTTCCTGATAAGGTTGGGAAAAATAAACCCACAAATTTATACTATTTTCTATATAGGATAACTGAATAGAACATGTTGTGTAATTTAACTCTGCAAGTATTTGATCAAATCTCCTGTCGATACTCAGGTGAAATTTCTTTGCACTTTAATTCCTTGATGAACATATCAAGTAATATCTTTTCATGGCATATCTTGATTGCTTGTTGGGAGCATCCAAATACTACGATTTATTCAATTAAACAGAAGCACCATAAGGGATGCATTTTTGAGTTCAATGGGCCATGCCCGCTGCATTATCTTTCATTTGTTTTGAATAAGTGCTGAACCATGATAACGTTCAAGCTATTGTATAACAACACAAGAGAATAACTTTTTCTTGCAACTCTTCTGTACAGGTTCTAATGTAAATCAGATTAGTTAAATTTAGATGAAAAGAATGCTATTCTGATGCATTCATGCACAGAGATTTTGAGGTAGAAAGACAAGAAAGTAGAAGACCAAAATTCACAGAGTTATTCACAGAGTGCCAATATGGAATGTGATGTGGAGAGGCTTCTGAACAAAAGGCTGTCCAGTTTCCAACTGATAGACCCTTTCCCAAGAGAGTTAAAAATTTCTTCTGTTGTTTATATTATCTATCGTGGAAACATAGATCTACTGTATTTTTCATCGTGTTTCTTGGATATATATTTACTTTCTCTCATGTTTGGATAACCCTTATCTATGGAATCCTTCAGTCATTATGGGGTTTAAGCATGATTTTAATCCTGAAAATCTCTCTTGACCAACCCTGAGTTAGCAATTAGAAGATGCTTGAAGATTCAACTGTCTATATTTCCAAATATCATTTCTCTTTGACACAATTGTATGGTTTCAGATAGTATAGACAAACTATTATTCATTGGCTCACATCTACATGCAAAAATTATTTTATTCTAAAGCTTGTTGCACACATGCTGGAGGTTGTACTTGCTGAAGTGTTGCCTGAACACGATTTACATATTGTTGCATTTTTCCCTATTGAATAGCATTCTCTATTTCTCTTTTAAACTGATAGCATTCATCTATAAGATGACCCAGTTCTTTATGACACATCCAAAATCTATACTGATTCCTATTTTTAATGGAAGTTTGAACTGGCTTCGGAGGATTCAGGATACCGAAGCTCTCAACTTGTTGAAGAATCATGGCCCAAGACCTTTCAAAGGAGAGAAATTAGGATTATTCCAAAGGCCTCGATTCAGGGTATTCTGCCTGCTTCCATTACTACCATCTGAACGATTCTGCTTATCCAAATGCCTTTGTGAAGAGAGCTTCCAACAAACTGATGTATAAACAATTCCTTCAATTTAGCATAGGAATCAATGCAATATTCAGGTAAGTGAGAATTGTTAGACTGAAATTCAAGGCCTTAATCCCCTAGATCGATGCATAAATGAAATAGGGACATACCTGATGTCGATTCCATGTGAAGATCTTGAAGCGGAAGCACAGATCTAGATTGCTGGAGGCTTTCTCCCTTTTGAGCCCTCTATAGGCCTTTTCTTTCTGGCAGATGAGAGACCTGAGAATTTTCTTATGTTCAGTACGTTATTTTTCGTTTTTTTTTTTCCTTCTCAGACTCATGAAGGCTATCCAGACTTTAATGGTCTGGATCATCATCGGGCCAAAGGGAGGAGACCCAGCATTTAAAGTCCGAGCCCGGTCCACTCATCACAGATTGGACCCATCAGCCCACATTATGCCAGTCCATATTCACAGATTAAAAGCCCTAAAACCTCACTTAATTAACTGGTCTTTAATGATTAATTAATCTAGCCCACTGAACGGCATTAATTGGAATAAACCCCAAGAAGGCTATCATGGCTTGGAGTTCAATTTTATTAACAGTAGGAGGAAACATATGGTTCTTAGCCATCTCTACTTGAATCAGAACATGATTAGTGATTTTCTTCATGATTATGCTTTCACTTCCTTGAAACAAAAAAGAATAACCACTAGCCATAAGCTGACCAACACTGAGTAGATTATATGCTAATTCTGATGCATAAAGGACATTACAAATCAATTTCATTTTACCAGAATCGGTCTTCATTTCTACCGTGAATTTTCCTTCCACCTGTATTTTCTTGTTGTTTTCCAGTCGGATGACTTTCTTGTGAGTCTCATCTAACTTGTTGAACATGTCCTTAACACCAGTCATATGATTCGAATAGCCTCTATCTATAAACCACACGATCTCCTTCCCTTTGTCATGTTCAACGAGAGCCATGAAGAGAAAATTCTCTTCTTCCGCTTCAGTGGTAGCCTCCTCAGCATATCCCGCCTGACCGTCCTTGTAGTCCCTTGTCAAATGTCCTTGCTTACCTCAAGTCTAACACTTCCTCATTTCAACCCATCCTCTTCCTATTCCTCTTCCAAATGTGCTTTTGCTTTCTGCAAACTCGTTGAATGCCTTGGCTTGAAATGGTGAATGATATAATGCTATAGAGTGCATTAGTACATTCCGTAGAAAGTGCATAGTTAAGTCTTTTAACGATCAAAATTAACTGTCAATGTTTGATTTTATTTTTAAAAAATAAAATCTTGAATACAAAATTTATTTTATATATTATACCATAAGAGGATAAAATAAATCTAGATGTACTAGATCAAATTTATTATTATTTTTAAATAAAAAAATAGTTAACTGTTAACTTTGATAATTAAAATACTCAATAGTGACTGTCAAAAATTTATTTGTATTTTTTGTGTATATATATATATTTATTAGATATACGATGCATAATTAAGTCTTTAATAGTCAAGTGTTAAGCTAACCTTTTTCTTTTTTCTTTTGTTCAGAAAAAGTAATTGTGATCAAATACCTCTTGTGTTTAAGTTATAATAAATATCTAAAAAATATATATATAGAAGATTTTATTTTATTCTTTTTTAAAAGGCAGTTGATTGTTAAAGACTTAACAGTGTATTCCACAACTCTACCTACGGGTGTTCAGCAGCTCTGTTAAATCATTTTTTGACTGCTTTTTTAACTGAACCAATATAATCGTTTTTTAGATCACGTAAATAGTTTTTTTTTTTTCAATGTAAAACAAAACCCAACCAAACCATTTTTTTTTATATTAATTAATTTTTTTAGTGGTGTCTAGATCCGTTCACACGCACCTCGAATGTTCCTCTTGTAGCTGCAACTCACTAAGATCAGAGTATATAAGAAGACCATGCCGAACTCATAACCCGCGTTCTGCAGGCTTCACCTCCGAACCACTCGATCAATCCTTGGGTGCAATCGTATACTAATCATTTTTGGTTGGCTCAGTTCGATTCTTAGCTGATTATCTAATTGGAGTCCTTTTTTGGTAATTTTTTTAATGTACCAAATACTACTCATCTTCATTAATTTAGGCCCAAAAAAATCTTATTACAATAATTCAAATTAAAAAATAGTAAGGGCACAATAGAAAATGTACAGCTAAGATTAAAAGCATGATTTAAATATATGTAATTATATTTATCATTATATTGTACTTATATATACTATTAAATTTATATTAAAAATATATATTATACGAGTGGTTTGATTCTGTTTAAATCGATTACATTTTTGAATGAAACTAAATATCATTATTTTTTAGATCGGACCTGATCTGTAGATCGAATCGGTAAAATAGTAAACTGATCATAAAAAAGATTCGAAAGAGGGCATTGAATCGTTTTCTAAATGAAAAATCAAATGGATAGGTCAGTTGAACCAATGAACTGGTCAGTCAGATGTTGAACCAGTTGATTTTTAGAAAGTTCAAAATTGTTGCCAAATGTTTCCAAATTTCAACAAAAAAAATTTAAATACAAGTTAATATTAGATCATTCTTCAATCACACTATAAATTTTCTCATTTTGTTATTTTAAAATTAAAAAATTTACTCAAAATATACTTCATTATTAAATATTAATAAATAAATAAAATATCTTATAATCTTCAAGTTTTACCCATACTAAAAATTATCATGTTTAAATCCTGTAAAATAGAACTTATGATTATTCATTATTAAAAATATTAGTATCATATCTATAAATTTGATTTGAATATTATTGTATTATGAAATTATTATATCTTACTTCCTCCGGTTTTTTTTTTTAAGAAGTCGTTTAAGGTTTTGGAACACATACCAAGATAATGATTGCTTCAATAATTAATATTTCTTGGATTAAAATACAACTTATTTCTTGGATTAAAATACAGCATACATTAGATAAAGTTCATATCAATTCAATCCTAGTATTTAATATGATTCGAAGGGTATAATTGAAAACTTTCATTAAATGCTTGTTGGAAAATAAAAAAATTCATTGAGAAATGCAAATCGACTTTTATTTTGAAACAAAACTTGTTTTCTAAAAATGACTAATAAAAATAAACGGAAGGACAATATCATTGACAAAAAAAAAATATATTGATAAGAAATATAATTTTTATCACTTATATAATATTATTGATTTAATTATCGTTCAATTGCGATTTAATTACTGTTAAATTATTAAATCATACACTAGTAACTTTTTTTTATTCGATTTTTAAAACAGCTAAAAACCGAACCGAATAGAAGTAAATATTAAAATTTTAAACCGATTTACATTTATTATAAGTCGGTTTTGGCCCACTATTTTTATCTATTTGGTTTATTTTGATTGTGAGTAATCTGTGTCGATCAGTTTTAGCACTACCCATGATTATCCAGTTGTGTTTCCAATTATATTCAAGAACTTGTATTGGGCCAAAAAGCTGGACCAAGAACCCATTAGTATGATTCTTTCCACAAGGGCCTGGAAATTCCACTAAATATTTGGGCCAAACTTTCTGTTTATTTGGGTTCACTGGCCCATCAATTATATAGGATCCCTTGATTCTCAAATTGGAATTTAAGCTTCCATATTCAGCCTATACTTATTTTTGGTTAATATTTAGGGACAATTTTATTTTAATATCAAAATGGATAAGTGCTTTAAAATTTGACAACACTTTTAAGTTGTATAAATCTTAGTCAAGAGAATATTTTTTTAGACTATACTAACTCTGGAATAGATGAGATATACAAAACAACCCATATCAATCCATACAAATTATCAAAGGTTGTTGGTTATGCGATTATGGATTGTTGCTCCACACAAAAAAACCAAATATATGAGTTATTGGTTATACTCTTATAGGTTATTTTGAGACTGACTATATGTTGTATATGTTATCTTTGATAATTTTATATCTTATGAATTATTTCATTACTTGTATGGGTTGTTTATTGACTATGTACGAGTTGTTTATTATGCCCATCTCTGATAATTTGGTTGTTCATTGGCTGTTTACAGGTTGTGTCTATCTAATAAAGATTTAAAAATTGAAGGAAAAGTATTTTCAATTGAAGACAATGTTTGAGAGTAATATAGATATTAAGTTTTAATTTGATGGTCTTATGGATATCAAGTTTGAGTCTGATCTTATTATCATGCAATATATATAAATATATAAATATATATATATATATATATATATATATATATTTAACTCTTTAACACCGGCTTTGAATCCAACACTTGCTTTAGTCTCTGTTTGTGGTGACATAAATCCCTCCCTACAACTC
>JAOXNR010035644.1:0-21436 GCA_028571225.1 Parsonsia alboflavescens | reverse complement strand
ATTTATGTATAAAAATATTTGTCATAATTTTATTATTGGATTATCTTTTTAAACTAGTCAGTTTGTTATAATATTTAATTAATTTCATTTTTTCACCCATGCATCTAGAAAGAATTTTTTTTTTATACATCTATTTTTTAGCGATGTCCGGAATTATCTTTTTAAACTAGTTATCTAGAAAGACTTTTATATATATATATATATATATATATTTATCTTATTTGCTAAGGCACGCTCCTTAGCAAATCCGTATATATAAATATATTTTAACGGTGTCTGGACTAATTTTCACGTATCTCGACGACATTTCGCTTATCCAGTAGGGTGTTGGTGGGATTCGAACTCGATACTTATGATTTAGGTGCTCGTCACTCCATCCACTGGAATGTTCCTAAAGAGACAAATCTAGAAAAAATCTATTTTAATATAATTTAACATTTGTATTCAATCAGAATGTTAATTAGGATTTCTTTCAATATTTTCTAAAAATAAATCTAAAAATGTTCATAGTATTTTAAATAGTTTGAAAATAAATACAATACTTTTTAGATATTTAAAATTTCAAAATTTTTGTGTATTAAATATAAAAGTAAAATCATTTTCATATTCTAACAATTATTCAAAAACAATTTACTAATTTAGCTTTATGAAAAAAAAGTCAATGTTAAAATAAATCTTTTAATAGAAAATCTCAGTTTTCATCCCTTATCTTTTTTTTATTTGGTTCATATTGGTTCAAACTTTTTTCCAAAAAACTTTTTAGGTCACCTTCTTTTTTTTTTTACCTGATTACAGATCTTTATAAGTAACCTTTTAGATTCTTTAGAAGTTTTTTCTAAAACTATATCGATCTTTTTCCGATGCAAGAACACAAATTGATTAACAAAGAGAGGTGTATTTTGGTACAAATATAGTGCTCCACTCCTCTTCTTCTGGATCCATAGGGGTATTAGTTCATTAAGCCCAATAATTATATTTTAGGATTTATGATTAGTTTAGTGTTTTTAATACATTTAGACTACAAATCAAATTTACCTTTTGTATTTTAGATTGAAAATAGGTGGTTTTTTTTTTTTTTAACCCACCCTACCTATATCCTCACGTACAAGAATCAAAGATAGTAGTTTCAAATATTATCCAACACCATCAATCTAAGGGTGTTGGTTTGTTTTTCTATTAACATTTTGTCCAAAAGAAAACAGCCCATGGAAAGGAAAAGGTTAAAAAATGAGTTCATAAGTTTCTCATATACATTTTTTTTTTTTTTTTGCCACTTTTCTATTTTGTTGTTTATTATTATATCTTATATATTTTAATAATTTACATATCATTATGATACTAAATTTGATTTTAACATTTTATTAATTGCTTATATTATATAAAAGGGGTTAAAACATTTAATTTAATCTGTAGATATAAAATTAAATGAAAGTTTATATTGGGTCGTCCTCAAATTTTTTTCTCGCAACAAATTTTTTCAAAAATCTAGCAATAAATATAATACAATATATTTAATATCTCCACTGAAAGAAACAAAGAAGAGAAAAACACATGGAACATGGCTTCATGTATTGCAGAGTATGAAATCACGTATTCCCTTTCGCTTTAAAAAATACTCCCATAGTTTAGAATTAAATGTTATATTTTGACCCATAAAGTTTAAGAACAATAATTGATTTGATTCATTTTAAACATATTAATATCAATTTCTTAAGAAAATTTTAACTAATTTAAGAAATTGTATATTCATTTTAGGATAACTCAAAATAGAAATAGATATGTATAATTTCGGACTGAGGGAGTATAACTTTTTATTTGAATTGGAGTCATAAAATTATAATTTAAATTATTTTATTTAAAACCTTTTAATTTCTCCATAACAATACTATTAAATTTACAATGTGTACTTTACGCTCAGGATCTCCGATTACATAATTGTATGTCACTTTTGTTATATAAATAAAAATTTAACACATATCAATAAAAAATAAAGTTTCTTTAAAATTTAGTTTTTCTTTTTATATTTTAATATTAAAAGATAATAATTAAAAACTAAAATAAGATTTTTATTAATATAGTAGGAAGTGGCGCATATACATGTAATCAGAGATCCAGACCCATACTTTTAAATCACCTTACTCTTAAATTCTTTAAAAATGTTGGATTTTTTAAAGATATTTAATAAATCAATTAGATTCATTTACTATAACGTAGTTTTAAATAATCATAACAAAAATTTCCCAAAAAAAAAAAAAAAAAAAAACATTTAAAGAATTATAGTGCTAATTATTCCATTTGTAGACATTAGAAATAATCGTTTAAAATAAAAAATTAGCTCCATTTCTTTGTGGCCTGATCAAGAAAAGGGGCGTTTTCACATTTACCCAATTTGAGGGGAAGGATTTCAATATTACTCAAATTTGTATAATATTTCATAATTTATCCAACTCTAAAACTAACTTTTCAATCTATACCTATTTTGACTTTTTCCTTTTAAAAAAAATACAAAACTAACCTTTATTCACTTTTATTATATAGTTACTATATTACCCTGAACATTCAAAACAACCCAACTGCCCAACTACCTCTTCAGTTGCTGTAAAACCGAATTAAAGACCATATTGATGAGGTTTTCTTGTCGAAAGTTGGTCTTGAAGGAACTTATTCTCTCCGTTGAAGAAAAAAAAAAGGTCAACACTTGGGTTTGGGAGAGGAGTTGGTTTTTTTCTTCACAAGATCAAGCTCGCGTCTCGTCGTTTAGAATAAGTGGTTGTTCAATGTTTTTTTTTTTTTTTTGCTGTTACGGTGTTTGATGGTTGTGTTTTTATTCCTAAGTGTCGCTGGATTTTTCTGGTCTAATGTTTTATTGTTTTGTGTTGTTTGTTTGGTGTAAGGAAGGAAGGAAAGGAAGTTGTTGATGTTGGGTGTTTGAAGTAATAGCCAACTTTCGGTAGGTATGGCCGACCTTCTAGATGTTTATCCGACCTTCAGTAGTATAAGCCAACCTTCAAACCCAATCTTTTTTGTTGGTTCAACTGACCTTCCAGTTGATCCTTTTGACCTCTTAAGGATTATATCGACCGTCAAATAATGTAATCGACCTTCAGTTTTATTTAAAAAAAGTTCAATAGACCATCCATAAGGTCAATTAGACCTTCGAAGGGATTATATTGACCTTCCATATGATCACCTCGACCTTCAAGCATTTTCCAGTCCTTTTTTTTCTTTCAAAAACTATGTAGACCCTTTTTTATCTACTTTGCTTTTTTAATCAAGATATTTCTCCCCTTTGCTTTCTATTATTGGTTGTGCATTATCCATCCTGAATATATTTTTCTTGGATTCTTGTAGAAATGGGCTTAATGAGAATTATTCTTTGGGATGGTTCTCTAAGTGGAAGGGCGCATCTGGTAGTCATACCCGACGACATCAGTTATGAAGATTAATTTAATCCAATTTGATGTACAAATCTCATTTGCATCCAGATTATCCGATGGAGGTACTAAATTATTGAAAATTGAATATACATACAGGATTATGTTTTTTATGGGGGAAGCTGATCCTAAAATGGTGGTTGTTAACAAAATTGAAAGATTACATCAGTGCGATGTTGATCCTGCAATGGATGATTTTGTTAATGCATACGAAAGGAACTCGGATGGGACATTCCCACCTGTAAACGATGAACTTAGGCCATCTGAAAATATTCGCACCGATGCTAATGCTGATGATTATGGTGATGATCATTACGAAGAAGAATATATCCGCGGTGTCGATGATGATGTCCCTGTGAACTTCGACGATAGGTTAGACACGTAGTTCCCTTTCAGCAGTTTATATCGAACCCTTCTACTCAGTTCACAGACATGGATAGGGGTGATGAACCAGAGGTGCATTATTCTGAAAATGAACCATTCCAATTGTGGGTGAGATAGGGAAGGATTCAATTTTTAACAATAAGGATGAATTGACGATAATAGTCGGTCAATATTCGCTCGATAATTGATTTTCCTATCTCGTGGTACGTTCGGATAAGGCATGATTCGAGGCGTGATGCAGGAAAAAAAAAGATTGCACCTTCATGATACGTGCACAGTGTAGAGCCGGATTCCAGATATGGGTGATTCATAAGTTTGTCCTGACTCACGCTTGCATTCAAACTGTAGAACAAAGCTAAAACAGGGATGTAAGTGCATCAACAATTGGTTGTTTGTACGCTGATAAAATCATCGATGCGAATCACATCCCTAAAAATATGATTCAAGACATGGGGGATAATTATGGTGTGAAGTTAGGATACACCAAAGCATGGAGATCTTTGTAGCGTGCAAAGGAAATTGCTTATGGAACTCTAGAGGACTCACTTAAATAGCTTCCAACATACTTCTACCTCTTGGAGCGTACAATGCCCGGCTTAGTGACCAGCTTAGCATTGCCGGAGGAGTATTTCGTGAGGTCATTTTGTGCATTTGGTCCTTCAATCGGGGGTTTCAAATATATGAGATCAGTTATTGTTTTAGATGCAACACACTTGAAAAATGCACAAAAGGGCAAAATGTGCCAATGGAAATGGACAAACTTTTCCACTTGCATTTGGATTCGGTGAAGAGGAGGGCAATGATTCATGGGAGTGGTTCTTAAGAAGACTAAGAACTGCATATGGATCACCCGATGATTTGGTAATTGTATCCGATCGATACAAAGGCATACTATACGTAGTGAGAAAAGTGTATCTTGAGGTTCCACATGCTTTTTGTTTTCGACATTTAAATCGACGTTCTAGATGGCTGATAGGTTTGACCTCTCGGACCTTCTCAATTGTTTCGAAAACAAATTTTAAATCATAATCCCAATTTGTTTTTTCTCATCTTTAATTCTCTATAATGAAATTGGAGCCCACTACTGTTCTCTGTGCCATGGAAATTCATTTGACACAGAAATATTGAGGAAGGCATATGCACCTTCGATACAGCCTGTTCCGTTGTCTTCAACTTTGGATAGAATACAAGTTCGGAAGATGTGGTTGTAAATGTATCGTTTGCGAGAAGAAGGGTAGGAAGACCACAAGAAGGTCGGTTCCTATCTCGAAGTGAACAATTTTGATGGAGGAAACTTGCACAATATGCAAAAGAAAAGGACACAATCGTCAAACTTGTTCGAACGCGACCACAGAAGCAACACCACCCGAAGTAGAGGTTCCATTGTCGTATGATCATGCTGAAGAAGGGCACCCATCTATGAGGAGATCTATCCAAGAGTCTCGGCTTTTTGGACAAACATTGGAGACAACAGTTGAAGAGGGAGTGTTTATAAATGTTAATGTAAGTGTCGCCCAAGAGAGTGTGGATGTTTTTTAAGGCGATGTTGGTGTTGAAACGATTGATGACTTGTAATCGATTTTCATATTCTTACTAGTTTGCAATATTTTCATTTATCCCACCACATGTTTTTTTTATTTCTTCTTCTATAGGTGATGAAATTGGGTGGAAAAATTATGATAAACAATTGGGCAGGTGAGAATTGGGTTTGGAAATGAGAAACTGGCTTTTCTCGTTTGAAATTGTGGACGGTCGGGATGATCTTATGGAAGGTCGGGATTATATTCTAAAGGTCGGTATTAACTTCCAAAGGTCGAGGAAAGACTTTTCAAATTTGAAATTGGCCAAGTGCTTGCATCGACCTTCGGAGGATAATACCGACCTTTAGAATAAATTAGGAGTAGTTCTTTTGTTTTTGTTTTTATAATTCTTTAATTCTAATTCAAAAAAGAAGTATTGTGTCATAAAAAAAAAATATTATGGGTGCATTTCTTTATTCTCTTTCTAAACTTTTGTTGAAACTTTGAACCCAATAACCTTTAACAAATTACTATTACAAATATGAACTAACCTAGAGGAAAGTTATTGAAAATTCAACAATACCTGAGGTAATAATTTTACTATTTTACTCATTTAAACAAAAAGCATTTAAGTTGGTTGAAACCATATTGATAAAGCAAGAGGAGGAACTAAAGAAAAAACATAGTTTGAGGGAGTTTGAAAATCCGGAAATGAAAGAAGATTTGATGAGGTTAGAAAAAGAAAACTCAGAACTAAAGATGGAAAGGTTGAAGGAACTTCCTTTAGTCTCCAACCTTTCCTTCTTTAGTTCCGAGTTTTTTTTTTCTAACCTCATCAAATCTTCTATCATTCCAGATTTTCAAGCTCCTTCAAATTGTATGTTTTTTTTTAGTTCCTTCTCTCGCTTTATCAATATGACTTCCCCCCAAGTTTTTTTTTCTAACCTCATCAAATCTTCTATCATTCCAGATTTTCAATCTCCTTCAAACTGTATGTTTTTTTTAGTTCCTTCTCTCTCTTTATCAATATGACTTCCCCCCAACATTCATAAAACCCATTTTTCAAACTTTTAATCCAACCCTCTACCTAATAACAAAGATTAAAGGTAATATATTTCTTACATGTTTCAAAAAAAAAAAAAAAAAAATCAGTGGTATAAATGTTGTATGTGGAAAAAAAATCGATGTAACCAGCCTCCAATGAAGAACCACATCTCGTCGGGCCGAGCACCCTCCAAAATGACATCCCGTCACGGATCGTGTCAAAACTGAAAGGTATGCTGAGCAGGATTCATCTATCTACAGCAAAGAAACAAAGCAAACAGTTCATAAAAAAAATTTATACAGTTAAACTCGCTTTTTCCGAGAAACAAATGGTTGATCTCTATTATGTTTTTTTAATCAGGAAATTCTTTATTTTGAGTGTGGAATGTAACACAATAAGTGTTTTTCTCTAAAACCATGATTACTGTCACGGGTCCATGTTTCCTTTGTGCACTTGCACAAATGGAGCCATCAGTGCTCTAAGTTCATCTACTGCATCATCGGTGTTCTTACCATCAAGCTTGTCAAAGAAACCAATCTTTATTTTGCAAGAATGCTTTTCTTTTTAGCATCAGAAGTCCAAGTCTCGAAATAGCCGTTCTCGGCAAATTCCGATTTACCAGGTATAAAATGTTATATAACTCATCAGTATCAGAATAGGATGTCCAAGATGGGATTATCTTCCGGTCTGTTTGAACCTTTGCCAAACTCTTCGTCAATAGGCTATTCTGATAGTTCGATGTGTGAACCTCATCTAGGGTCAGAATGCCACACATCCGAAGAAGACCTTGAGATGCCTGACATTCTGATCCTAGATGAAGGTCACACATTACACAACCAAAACAGCCTACAGAAGAAGAATTTTCCAAAGGTTCGGACCGGCTAGAAGATAATCCCATCTTGAGGATCCTATTTTGATACAAATGAGTTATATAATATTTTATGCCTAATAAATCCGAATTTGTCGAGAACATCTCTTTCGAGACTTGCACATCTAATGCTAAAAGATGGGCTTCTTTGATAAGTTTGATTGGCAAGAATAGTGATAATGCAGTAGAGCACCGATGGATCTATTTGTGCACGTGCACAAAGGAAACATAGACCCTTGAAGTCTTGTACTGAAACATACTCTTTATGTCCTTTACTGTAGTGGCCTATGAGTACTTAGCATGTACGCTAAGTCTGTTCCCGGAAGGCACAAGGCTAATTAGAAAAGATTTTTGTTTAGAGTCGAATGTCGAATAAAGACTTGGCAAACTTCAAAATATAATAATAAAAAAATTTTCACCGAAAGTCGAGATAATCCCACTGAAGGTCGGTATCATGGGCTGAAGGTTGGTTTTAGCATATGAAGGTCAAAGAAAGATTTGGCCAACTTTCAACTTTGCAAGTCTTCCTTTGACCTTCGAATGATAATCCCGACCTTCAGTGGGATAATCCCCGACCTCCACCAATTCAACCTAGAAATTCTAATTCCCCAAACCAAAAGTCTCAACATCATTTTGCATACAAAGTCTCAACATTTCATAAATCATAAGAAAATCAATCAAAAAAAAAATTAAAAAATGCAAAAAAACACTATCCAACAGTTCAATTGCACACCGTAGCAATCTCATGAATTTCTAATTAACACTATCACTTCAAAAGCAAAGAAATTAAACAATCATTGAAGGGGAACCAACAAAGAAATTAAAACTGGAAAAAAAAAAAAAACCAACCTTCAAGTGCTTCCATCGACCTTTGACGGAAAAGATCGACCTTCAGATACATATACCGACCGTCCACCATTGTAAACTGCCAAAAATCCTTTTCCCCATTTCCAAACTCAGATCTCATCTCCCAATTGTTTATGTAGCTATTTTGCTTAAGAGACATGTCGCTGTCAAACCTTATTGACTTTCCTATAGCGGTCAGATAATAATAATATTCCTGTCTTGTAATTATCTGAATATTTGTTTTTGCCTTCCATGACCTGTACTGAATTTCATGTTAGTTAATCATCAATTGTAGTTTTTTGATATTATTTTTTATTACACAATATAAATAAACAAGTAATATTATTTCATTTTCATTACATAATTTAAATGCTGTTCAAAATAAGAAAGAACTAATACAAAAAAAGTGGGATAACCTAGGGTTCAGATAATTCTTTATTTTGAGTGTGAAATGTAACACAATAAGTGTTTCTCTAAAACCATGTAGGTTGTCAGGGTCCATATTTCCTTTGTGCACGTCCAAGTCTCTGGAGAGAGGTGTATTTACCAAGATCGGATTTACTAGGCAAACTCGTCCTTAGTAAATCTGAATTTGCCAAGAGCACCTCCTTCAAGACTTTGATGCAGTGCACAAAGGAAACATGGACCCGTGACAATCCGGTCTTGAAATACACTCTTTGTATCCTTTACTGTAGTGCCCCATGAATACTTAGCGTGTACGATAAGTATGCTTCCGGAAGGCACAACGCTAATTAAAAAAAAAAAAAATTTTGTTATTATATTTATTTTATAGATTGAAATATATCTGAAATATTATTAACAATATTAATAGTAAAAACCGGTAAGCATGATTCCTCATCCGAATCATTTCCCAATCTTTCAAATTCAGAATCTATAATTTCAATGACAAAAGCAGTATCCTAGTCGTGTTGGCTTTGCTCTGAGAACACTGATTCAACGTCAGAGCAGAGCCATCCCCACCAGCATACTGCTTTTGCCATCGAAATTACAGGTTCTGAATTTGAAAGATTGGGAAATGATTCGGATAAGGAATCATGTTTATCACACTCAACATCGTTTTGCATTCAAAGTCTCAACATTTCATAAATCATAAGAACATCCATAAAAAACAAACCTAAAATAATACTAAAAAACACAAGCAAACTATTCGTGTTCAAATGAAAAAAAACTCAATTCAATGCACACCGCAACAATCTCATAAATTTCTAATTAGCACTGTCACTTCAAAAGCAAAAAAATTACACGATCATTGGAGGGAAAAAAATAAAGAAATTAAACATTGGGGAAAAAAAAAAAACCTTACCTGTGCATTGTCGGACACGGTGACGATGACGGTGGAGTTGAAGAAAATAGGAACTAAACTTGTTCTCCGACTCTGGCAATCGGTTTAGCCTGAATCTCCTTCGTCTGGTCGAGAAGGGAGAAAGCCCAGACTTTTTGATGCGGGGGTAAGCTAGACTGTTGTGTTGCTCGTTCACAAATGAAACTTTCCACATTGTTGACAAGAATGTTATGACAGCCTTAGGAAAGGAAGGTATAATCATCAACGTTGGCTGAGGTCCTCTCATCGACGAAAAGGAATTGGTGCAGTTCTTGTTGCGGGGTGAGATTCGAGGTGTTGGTCTGGATGTGTTTGAAGATGAACCTAATGTGCCAGAAGAGCTATTGGGTTTGGATAATTGTGTTGTCTCCACATTTTGCTGCTTTCACCTCAGAATCAATTAATGCAATACCCGAGTTTACAATGAAGAACATTGATGCATTCTTCTCTAAGAAAGCTTTGATGTCTGAAATTGAACTGTAATCAGACAACTGCATAACCATGACAGAGGCTTTTTTTATGATCCAATCTTGTAGGATTTCATCAAAATTTCAAGTTACACAGATTAGCATTGTCATGATGAATTATAGAGTTCCATCTTGTTAATATATAAGTGTTCAGATTTTCTACTACTCTGTGTACGTAACTGACTGTCTCTATTTTCATTTTGAACTGGAATTAAATATCTTGTTTCTAAAAATAAATAGATTTTTAGATAAAAAGTTTTACTGTCAACACCTTTTTAATTTCAGGATTTAAACCACTTATTCCAAACTTTTGACTGTTATTAAGTTAAAATAAAACATTACAAAAAGATTACATAATTTGGGTTACATTCTTTATCATATTAAAAAATTCACATGTCTCTTACTTTTTATAATAATAATTATAGAATATTTACTATCTTTATTTCCACATTTATGTCCAAGTTCAATTAGAACAAAGATTGCAAAAATTAAATAATTAAAATACTTGAACAATAAAGCTGTTATCTGCTCTTAAAAAACATGAAATTAAATATATTATTTGTTTATTACAAAATGACTGAAATGTAGACGATATAAATTGTTAATGCTTTAAAATCATCTAATTCATTTTATAAAATAAAATTTTAAAAGATAAATTAAAAATAATGTTAATGATAAGGCAATAAAATAACTAGTTTTATATGATTTTTAATGAATTATTTGTTGATAATTCTGGTTATTTTATGCCAATTTGTGGAATATTTTTACATCCATGGAGAAGAATTGGAAGTTTCTTAATTCAAATTCTAGAAGAAATTGGAAGATAAAATCGAAGAAGAAAACTACTTCCTGTTCTTATTAGGAAAATACTTCTTTCGTAATAGTTAATTTAGTTTTAGCTTCTATAAATAGGTTAGTTTCATAAATAATCAAATCATCTCATCTCTCATATTCTTATTTTCTTTACAAACAAGATTTCTTGAAGGAAGTCATCTTGGAATTTATCAAGAGAAATTGAAGATTGAAGAGTTTGCAATTTGTTTCTTTATTTCTTTCTACTTTTCTTACGTTTCAATCTTTTATCTTATATTGTTTTGAGATGATGATGAGTAGCTAAATTATTTGTTCTAGGATTGCAATGGATTTTTAGTCAATTTATTTGAGTTAAATCTTATTTTTTTCATATTGTGATTATGTCTTATTGATTTATTTGTTCATGTTTTATTTTTTAAAAAAGATTGATCAGACTTTTGGTTTTTGGGTCTATGAACAAATAATTCTTGTTAGAATTGACTTGTGATGAGTTAATTTTATCCGTAATTAGGATAGACATATACCTAATTACCTTGAATAACCATATTGTAACTTGTTCTTTATCTACTCATTCTTTTTCCATTGGCACGAACATATAACTTTTGTAATTGATTGAGTAAGTTCTTTAATTGCTTGAAAGAGAATTAAAGGAATTTATGTGTCACGTTTAATCAATTTGCATAATTATTATATGTTGAAAATGATTTTTCTCACTTGAATTTGTCTTTGATGAAATTGTAATCCTAAACTTTTTATTTATTAATCTTTTCTAAAATATTTTTATTGCTTTATTTTAAATCTTAAAATTCAACCTTTTTTATTCTTTTGATTGGGAAGAAAGTTGTTTGTTAGTGATTGATTTTTATTTTTATTTATAAACTCTTTATGAGACAATACTTGTTTAATCACTTTATTACTTATTAACATACATACACTTGATTTTGTAATTAGACCCCCGGTTAACGATGAATATCAATAATTAATGTGATGCTTGTTATCTTCTTACATTTGTGCTATTTTCTTTGTTTAAAATTGGCATTTCTCTTCTGCATTTGTCGCTCTTAGTTTTAAAATTATCATTCTTTGCAGCATCAAATTTTGATGAATTAATGTGATGCTTGTTATCTATTGTTTCTCTGGCAAAAGTCCCACATATTGTTTTGCTAAAGGAAAAATAGGAGGAGTTTTGGTTATAAAAGGACTCCACCCCCTCCCTTTGTAAATATCCCATTAGCATCCCAAAAATTGTATCCTCTCCTATTTTTGGACAATTTCTTCTCTCTTTATAATATTTCTTCAATCAGAGAAATATTATTTTAGTAGTGTCTGAGGACGTAGGCATAATTGGTCGAATCTCGTTAAATTCTTGTGTTCTCTTTTATGTTTATTTAATAGCTATTGTTGGGTATAGTTGTTCGTAATTATTGTGCTATTAAATTATTTGTCTTAGTAAATTCTGTCTAAGGAGTGTGGTATTTAAATGGACCGGTGTATCCCTCCATGCTTTCTTGGGAATTTACTTTGGGATGGTTTTTTAGTACAATTATTTTCACACTATTTATTTGTGCAATAGTTCACAAGGTGAATTTGTTATTGGTGGAAATTAACTCGAATTCCACAACAATTGGTATCAGAGACCCAAGTTTATTTTAGTATGCTCTGTGGTTATGGCTTAGACTGATTTTTCACATCAGAAAAAATTTTCTTGAG
The DNA here is from genome assembly GCA_028571225.1 of Parsonsia alboflavescens. Lineage (NCBI taxonomy): Eukaryota > Viridiplantae > Streptophyta > Magnoliopsida > Gentianales > Apocynaceae > Parsonsia > Parsonsia alboflavescens. The sequence goes on along the minus strand of JAOXNR010035644.1, from coordinate 9,007 downwards.
CTAGTTGGCATTTCACATTGACAGCTATTAAAACAAATTTGTAGTAGAAATGCTAGACAGCACAAAAACATCCATATCGACATCAACAGCTTCTTCATCTTCGATTTTGGGAAGAATTGCTATGACAAGTGCTAAACTTACGGTGGAGACTTTTGATGGCATCGGCCATTTTGGCATGTGGTAAAGTATGCTTCTAGATGCCCTCTTTCGGGAAGGTCTAGACATTGCCATTAAAGAAAAGAAACTAGATGATCTTGAGGAGAAAGATTGGAAGACGATAAATAGACTGGCATGTGGTACAATTCGATTGTGTCTTTCAGGCACTAGAGGAGAAATTCTTGAAGAAAAGCAGTTAGAACAAGCTCTAAAAGAGATTGTTTCGCTTTAACTATGTTCCTGGTACCACTATGAATAATCACATTACTTTAATCAGTTGGTAACTGATTTGATGAATATGGATGTGAATTTTAATGATGAAGATCTGACTCTGATGTTGGTAGGATCACTTCCTCGTGAGTTTGAGCATCTTGAAACTACTCTACTTCATGGGAAGGTTGTTGTGTCTCTAAAGGAAGTAACTGCCGCCTTGTATTGCGAAAGAAATAAAAGCAAGAAAATACAAGTGTGGAAGCAGAAGCTCTTGTTGTTAGAGGATGTTCGCAGAGTCAAAATAAAGGAAGGAGAGGAAGATCAAAGTCAAAGTCCAGAGCAACCAAAGATGAATGTGCCTTTTGTCGAGAAAAAGGGCACTGGAAGAAAGATTGTCCTAAGCTAAAAAATAAAGGCAAACCTGGAAAAGAAAAGGCCGTCTCAGATGCAAATATAGTTGAGTATGATGATGCAAATTTAGACCTCTCAATTGCAACTACAACATCAACTAGCAATTCTAGTTCATGGTTGCTAGATTCAACCTGTAGCCACCATATAATGCCCAATCGAGAATGGTTCTCTGAATTTCAAGAACAAAAAGGTGGAGTGGTCTACACAGCAAATAATGTCCCTTTTATCACGCATGGGATTGGTTCGATTCGGTTGAGGAATCAGGATGGATCAATCAGGACCTTAACAGGTATTTGCTATGTACCGGATTTAATGAAAAATCTCATCTATGTGGGAACCTTAGAATCAAAAGGTTTCGATGTAAGGGTGAAAGATGGGATAAAAAGGATCATCTTTGGTGCACTTGTGATAATGAAGGGAATTCAGAAAAGAAATAATGTGTATTACTTTCCGATTAGTACAATTGTTGGGACAGTAGCAGCAACAGCTTCTACTGATGATCAAGAGTTAGAAGAAACCAGGTTATGGCATATGCGCTTAGGGCATGCTGGTGAAAAATCCTTGAAATTATTGAAAGAAGCACGGGCTTGCAAATTGAATTTCTGTGAGCACTGCATCAAAGGGAAGAAGACAAGGGTGAAATTTGGTATAGCAATCCATAATACTAAGGGTATTCTAGATTATGTTCATTCAGATGTATGGGGGCCTTCAAAAATAGCTTCATTGGGAGGAAAATATTATAATGTCACCTTTATTGATGATTTTTCCTGGAGAGTTCGGGTGTATACAATGAAAACCAAGGATGAGGTGCTAGGCATATTCCTTAAATGGAAAAAGATGGTGGAGACTCAAGCAGGCGGAAAAGTCAAACGTCTCCGTAAGATAATGGTGGAGAATTCAAAAATGATCCATTTTTAAAAGTTTGTGAAGATGAAGGTATTGTTAGACACTTTACCGTCAGAAATACACCACAACAGAATGGGGTGGCAGAGTGTATGAATCGGACACTACTAGAGAAGGTTTGGTGTATGTTGTTCAATGCTGGGTTGGGCAAAGAATTTTGGGCTGAGGCTTTAGTATGTGTTTGTCATCTTGTAAATCGTTTACCATCGACTGCTATTGATGGTAAAACGCCACTGGAGAAATGGTTTGGAAAACCTGCTACAGATTATGATTCCTTACATGTGTTTGGTTCCACTGCATATTACCATATTAAGGAGTCAAAGTTAGATCCAAGAGCAAAGAAGGCAATCTTTATGGGGATCACCTCTAGAGTGAAAGGTTATCGTCTTTGCTATCCAGAAACAAAGGAAGTAATCTTCGACAGGGATGTTACCTTTGATGAATCTACCATATTGAGAAAGGTGACTTTTGAAGATATGAAGCAAATAGATGGTACTACCAAACAGGTGGAGTTCGAAGGCACTAGAATTGTCCAAACTAATAAAGAAATTGATGATGACTCTTCAATGGTAGAAGAAGAGGTTCAAACCCAAGAAAGTCCACAGCAACAAGAATCAATTGTAGTAAGAAAGAGAAAGAGGACCATTAGACATCCTGCTCGCTATGCTAATATGGTCGCCCCTGCATCACCAGTTGAAATCAATGAAGTTCCTACCACTTATAATGAATCAATCCAAAGTTCAGAACAGGAAAAGTGGAGGATCGCCATGAGTGAAGAAATGCAGTCCCTTCAAAAGAATTAGACTTGGAAACTAGCTAGTCTTCCGAAGGGAAAGAAGGCAATTGGATGCAAATGGGTATATGCAAAGAAAGATGGATTTCCTGACAAGAAAAATGTCCACTACAAAGCAAGATTGGTGGCTAAAGGCTACGCTTAGACGGAGGGAGTTGATTATAATTAAGTATTTTCTCCAGTCGTAAAGCATTCCTCTATCAGAATTTTATTGACTTTGGTAGCACAATTGGATTTGGAACTAGTTCAAATGGATGTAAAAACTGCATTTTTACATGGAAACTTGAATGAGGAAATCTACATGACTCAACCAGATGGATTCAAAGTTGCTGGAAAAGAAGATATAGTATGCAAATAGGAAAAATCACTGTATGGATTGAAGCCATCTCCGATATAGTGGTACAAGCGATTTGACAAATTTATGATATGGCAAAAGTACATAAGAAGCAAACATGATCATTCTGTGTATTTGCGCAAGCTACAAGACGGATCTTATATATATCTTCTTCTGTATGTTGATGATATGCTGATAGCTTCCAGGAGTCAGACAGAAATTGAGCAATTAAAGACTCAATTGAACAGGGAGTTTGAGATGAAAGATCTCAATGAAGCACAGAAGATTCTTGGCATGGAGATAACTAGAGATAGGAAATTGGGGAGGCTTTGTTTGTCTCCGAAAGAATATCTAAAGAAGATACTAAAATGTTTTGACATGAATGAGAAGTCAAAACCAGTTAGTACACCATTTGCTTCTCATTTCAAGCTTAGTGTATCCGTGTCACCAAATAATGATGCAGAAGGGGAATACATGTCAAAAGTATCGTATGCAAGTGTTGTTGGTATCTTGATGTATGCAATGGTATGGACGAGGCCCGATATTTCATAGGTAGTTGGGGTTATGAGCAGGTATATGCATGATCCTGGAAAGGAGCATTGGCAAGCTGTGAAATGGATTCTACGATATATTCTGAACACCGTAGATGTTGGTTTGGTATTTCAACAAGACAGGCAAGATAGTCAATATATAGTTAGGTATTAAGATTCTAGACTATGCTAGTGATTTGGACAAGTGTCGATCAACTATTGGTTATTTTACTCTTGTAAAAGGACCAGTTAGTTGGAAGTCCACCTTACAGTCAGCAGTTCCTTTGTCTACTACAGAGGCAGAGTATATGGCAGTTACTGAGACTGTGAATGAGACAATTTGGCTTCAAGGGTTTCTAGGTGAACTTGGATTGGAACAGAAGCATATCAAAGTGCATTGTGATAATCAAAGTGCTATCCATTTAGCGAAGAACCAGGTTTATCATGCAAGGACGAAGCACATAGATGTCCGATACCATTTTGTACGGGAGATACTAGAAGAAGGTGGAGTCATTATCCAGAAGATTCGTACTACTGAGAATCCTGTTGTATGATGACAAAAATGGTAACAGTGGTCAAGTTTAAACATTGTTTAGACTTGATCAATATTGTTACAAATTGAAAGATGGAATTTGCTGACACTACTGAAGTTGGATTTGTGAGAGAAGTATATGGAATTTTTGCCAAGGTGGAGATTTGTTGTTTCTTTGGCAAAAGTCCCACATTGTTTTGCTAAAGGAAAAATGGGAGGAGTTTTGGCTATAAAAGGATTCCTCCCCCTCCCTTTGTAATTATCCCATTAACATCCCAAAAATTGTATCCTCTCCTATTTTTGGACAATTTCTTCTCTCTTTATAATATTTCTTCAATCAGAGAAATATTATTTTAGTAGTGTCTGAGGGCGTAGGCATAATTGGCCGAACCTTTCTCTTGTATGTTTATTTAATAGCTATTATCGAGTATAGTTGTTCCCCAATTTTCACACTATTTACTTGTGCAATAGTTCAGCAACATTATCTTCTTATATTTGTGCTATCTTCTTTGTTTAAAATTGACATTGCTTTTCTGCATGTGTCGCGCTTAGTTTTAAAATTATCATTCTTTGCAACATCAAATTTTGATCATCTCCAAGTTTTACCAATTAGGTTGGTGGAAATTAACCCGAATTCCGCAACATTATCTTCTTATATTTGTGCTATCTTCTTTGTTTAAAATTGGCATTGCTTTTCTGCATGTGTTGCGCTTAGTTTTAAAATTTTCATTCTTTGTAACATCAAATTTTGATTTAGGTGAAAGTTATATAAAGAATTATATATTTTGAATTTTTTTATAAAAATATTGGTTATAGTTTTATCATTAATATTTTATTATCTTTTGGACACCATGGTTCTATTGATAATTGATACGTAAAACGGGTACGATCCGAACTAATCAACTCAAATGGGTCAGAGGTCCTGTATCTTTAATATTTGAAAGTCATACTCATAGATGGTAGGCAAGCAACTCCATTCCATCGACCTCCCAAAGGGCTTAGAGATCACCGATCTTCTAAATGAGCTTGAGTTGAGGTCTTACTAGACCCCGACTTCGACCTGTCAAGTTTCGATTCCATGTCACGACTATAGGTGCATGACTCCTAGTCACTCCAAGGAGCCAAGGTCGCGCCTAGGAGCCAAGGATCACTCGGCGTGACCTTACCAGAAGAGATGTTCGAGCTTCTCAGCCTCTACGGAGAGGTCGCAAAGTTGGTTTCAAGGTCGATTAGTGGTCTCGTATCTCTCACGGTGATTTGAATGGTAAGATCTCTTGTTCCAAGGAAATTTCGAGATCCTAGAAGCAACTGGCGGACTTTACCTGAATCCCACGGTTATCCTAATTGCCTATCATTACGTAATGGAGTACATAATTCCAAGAGGTAATTGACTTTCTCTCTACTCAAACAAAACAAAAGAAGAAAAAAAGGAAAAACCTTCCTACTTGCTTGAGAATTGTCTTTACCGAAAAACTCTTCCAAAATATTAATTTAGGCATCGGAGCTCTTCCCTAGATGATAGCCCACTCCGGTGAGCTCTCCTTCTTATCTTCTCAGGGCTGCCCACTCCGGTGAGCTCTCCTTTTTATCTTCTCAGGTTACTGACGGCAGAGCTCCATCAGATCTGCAGGTGATCCGATCCATCACATTTGGACCCCATTAAATATATTTAATTAAAACTTTTTTCCCCTCACGGATAGCCATGATTATAAGCATGTTAAGCCTTATTTTATAAAGAACTGATGCGATTGAAAAATAATTTAATTAAATATAATTTGGCATTTGTAACAAGTCTGAATGTGAAATTTTTTTTGTATGATTTCTATTAGTACTTTCTAAAAATAAATCCGAACAATCCTAGTTAAAATGTTTATGGTATTTTAAATAGTGTTAAATAAAATAATATTTTTATATATCATTTTTTTTATATCTCAAATAAATAAATAAAAGCATTTTTATATTCTAGAAACCAATCTATATGTAAATGTTTTAAATGTTTTATCCTCATTGTATTCTGGAGCCAATAATTATATATTTTGATTTTTGACTACAAATCAAATTTACTTTGCCTATTTATCGATCTAAATTAATAGGTGTGAATTTAATTTTTTGACCGGTGGATTAAGAATAATAGTTTGGGCCAAAAGATAAAAGCCCATAGAGCTGAACGGGTGGAAAATGATGATCTGAGCTATAAAATTAAACTGTCTCTTTCATATCTCATAATAATAATAATAATAATAATAATCCCTCCGTGGCTTCATGTAAGTCATTCTAATTAAATTTTTTTATCATTAATTATAAATCAATATTATTAATTAATTAAATATTTGAAGATATTTTTTCATATTATACCTTCTCGTGATATATTTATGAAATATTCATGAAATGATATTCGGATGTTATATTAATTTTTACGAAATGAAGATAAGTGACTTATATTTAGTGATGGATAGAGCGATAAAATTTGCAAATTTTCATAAATTCCAGAGGATGAAATCTTTTAACTAGTCGATGTGAAGAAGATGAAAGACGACTGAGATACTGGCTTGGCCAGAACTGTTCTTTTGGTACATATCCTGCAGACTTAATGGTTCTGGTGAGATTTGATACGAAGAATCTACCAAATCTGATCTCGCACTGTAATTGACCATGTCAACAATTGTTCATATATGCACAAAAAAGAAAGTTAGCTGCAGCTGGAATTATATTCTAATTGACAATATGCGTCTCTTCTGAATACTATTTAGTACTGCTCCTGCTGCTGCATGTACATACGTTAATGTATTAATTGTTGCATGGATCAATACGGGTCATGACAAGATGGAATTTGAAATGTCTGTTGGGAGCACAAGCATTAGCTCAGCTGATCTCCAATTTGGTATTTGTGTCTATATATGGTTTCCCCGAAAAAAGTCCCTCGACATTCGTCAGAAAATTCTAATGTGATCTAAGTTGATCCTAATTTGAAATGTATAATGAAAATGACCTGAAAACAAGATTCAAGTAAGATCGGATTCGTATGATAATTAATTCACCTATTTGAAGAAAGTCCAGCTTTGAACAAGTTGTTTTGATCTTAATTACTATATTTGATACTATTCAATCACGAGATTGGAAATCTCAGGTGTTTCTTTTCACTAATCCTCTTTTGGCTCATTATATTGCAAACATTCTTGGATCTCATGATTCTGATTAAAGAAAGATGGATCAAGATATCTACAGCAGCCTAATAGAACCCCAGAAATCAAAACGGCAGAAGTTTCTACAAATTTGCATAGCCAGAGCCCGAAAATAAAAATGCAGGCAAATTTTCTAATCACGGGTCGTTTACTTCAATGATTTTTTCCTTTTTTGGGTAAGAAAGATTAAGATTCTACACCTACCAAAACTTGCTAATTAAGTACTTGTGGATAATTGGAGATCTTGGGGAATTTGAAGATCATCTGCTGTAATGTCTCAGCAGCTCCATAATAGTCTTCTGGTCTGCAAAGCTGTTCTCTCCTGCAGCCAGTAGTTACGTATAAGTAAAAGAGATACTACAAATGATCTCCCACAAGACTTCTTTGGCTGAGGAGAATCTGGGAAATCCATTACAATTCAGACAAGAAAATTTTTCACAAGATTACAACTGTATCACGTAAATAATATTGAGAAAATATCTTTAGATGTGACATTTCTTCAAGTAGTAGGAGCTAGCATGCAACAACCCGAAGAATAGCCATAATAAATAAATATATATATATATATATATTTATATAGAAATACTGTTGTATGCTACATAACACACAGAATTTGTATGTTATTGATCAAAACGAAGTCATTTTGGCCAGATTTTCAACGCTGTTTATGTCAAAATGATATCGTTTTGATCAGTAGTACAGAAATTCTATGTGTTACATAGCACATAATAATATTTTTGTCTATATATATATTCACATAGTTAATACACAATCAAATCCACGTGAATACACGTAGGTGCTAGAATGCTTTCTCTCATGGAAGAGGTAGAAGATGAACTTAGAATATCTAGAACCCCACTTCTCATTCTTATATCATACACAAGATACACTGTAATACCCATAAAATATTTTAGCCAACCACTGAATCCAGGAAGAAATGAGAAACAGAAATGAAACCTTGGATTCCAAAATTAGTGGGCTGATTTTTTTGAACTTTTCCACTGGAACTCTATACATATGGGTTCAGAACTATACATATGACTTCTGTAGCCATCATCCAAATAATTAATTAACTAATTAGGTGACTATTAATGAAGAGAAAGATAAGACGAATGATCATATATAAAAACAAAAACAAATAAAATAAAACAAAATAAAATTATAAACATGGATAAGAATTCAAAGATACGATAAAAGTTGAAGACCTGAGCAGACATATATTCTTGAACCAAGGGTAAAAACAAAAAGGATAGATAATCATAGCACCATCACATCCATTTTGTTGTTACTCTTCCTTTTAAGCAAGAGCCTCCTCCTCCTCAAGTCAATAGTCTCTACTGAAAGATTTGATATTCAATGCCCAGGAAATCCTTGGCCAACCACTGAATCGTGGAAAGTAAAGATTCAGATAGTGTTGGATTCTATCAGTAAATTTCTTTTCACTTTTCTTTGTTTGAAGTTTTCCCAACTGAATTTAGATAAGATACTCCATCCATAGTTAAATATAAATCAACTGCAGTTGTTTTATAAAATTTAAAATAACTTTTTTTTTTATCTAAAATGTTCTCTAATCATCATTTGAAATATTTGAATATCATTAGAGGGAAAATATAAAAAAAAACCATTTTCAAATTCCTAATTAACTAAACTAATAATTGATGATAAAAAAAAAGTTAGTTAAAATAATTTATATTTAGTGACGAGGGGAATAATAAAAATTCATAAAATAAACAAAATATATAATAGTCTCCCATTTGAGTTGTTGGCACAATCTTGAATTCCAAAGGTGCTTATAATAGCGGTGAAAGGCTAAAGAAGAGCCTAAATCAAGTCCGGGTAAACGAAGATCTTCGAACTTTGTGATGCAATAGAAAGTTGACTCATTGAGTATAGAGATATATATAAAAATAAAAAAGGGTGGGGGGGGGGGTGGGGGGGTGGATCATTGCATAG
>JAOXNR010035633.1:0-21436 GCA_028571225.1 Parsonsia alboflavescens | reverse complement strand
ACAATGCTAATCTTGCTTTAGTTGGAACAACTCCTGGGCAACTTTAATACTTGTTGAGTACTTCAAGAGGATAGAAAAGGAAGGGAAGTTGGTTTCTAATGTCACATAATTTGTTTAGTTGGTGAAAAAATTTTTATTTAGCTCATGACTACATGAAAATGAATCCTTTAAGTCATTCCTTGATTCAATCTTGAAATAATATCTATAGAAAAATTATAACCATGTTTAATGACATTCCAATGAACATTGATGAATATTGAATGCTAAATCTTCATACATCTTATCACGAATTGAAGTATCAACTTTATCAAGAAATTTTTCTATATCTTTACAAGCTCCATAAATTGAGCACCTTGAACATGTGAAAATATAGCGTAATTGAATGGTGATTTTAAACTTCGTTTGCTAGAGTCTTAATTATTTCAAGCATACGAATGATTTACACAACCTCAAACTCCATTAATCACCAACATTCTTTTATCATTACATCAATTTTGTAATTCTGCTCATTTCAAATTCTTCTAACACAACCATTGATATTCATGATATCTTCCATGATATAAAAACATGTATATTTGTATATAATTGTGCATGTATAACAAATCATCTTGAAATCATATCATCTAGGAATAAAAATATTAAATAATTTTTTGAAACTTAAATGGATACTTATTTTGGAACAATTTCATACACCCTTAAAACCTTAATATAAAATGTTTTGTCACTATCAATACGTATTTACAATGTTTTTTCTAGTATTACCCTCCATTTAGTATCTTTTTTACATTTATTGTAAAGAAATACAATTGTGGTATTTAAAAGAGAGACAAACCATAAATGTATTTATTGTTTCTTAAAGCAACAAAACCATGGCTAACAACTTTTAGAATTGATGAAGTACCTTTTTTCAAACCTTTCCGAACTCATATATTGTTAATCATCGTTATCAGTATAATAGTTGGCAATGAGTAAAAAACATCAATTTTAACTTTTGCTAAATTACAACGATTAAATTCCACGAGCTTGCAAGTTGGTTAGCCTAAAGGATTGATAATGATGGGCAAACGGTAAGAATCGGATAATCTAACTTGAATACCACCTAGACCCGATCTGGTTACAGGGAACCCGACTGGACTTCATATAAACGGAATGAGACCGCCTCAGTCTATAAACAGAGTCATCTCAAGAGTTTAGGGAAAGGTCTGCTGTATCATGACCTTTGACCCATAGACCTTCGACCTATATCAAATATTTTCTATGCCACGAGTTGTAATTCACGACTTAACTTGAGTGCTAACGACCTATGACTCGCCCTCTATGACTTCTGGATAGGCTTCTTGAGATGCTCAAAGTCATTTAGAAGGTCGATACATTATCTGAAGGTCACACTCTAGCTCCTGGGTCTCTCCCAAGAATCATGCATGGATGAAACATATTCTTGCATGGAAACTCCACAATTGAAAGAATAATTGGAGGGATATTGTCTCACAATTAAGATATTTTGCCAACATTCACATGATTGACATCTATTTGAATAAGGTAACTTCACCTAATAAGGTGGATTAGATTATTTTGAATACATATTGACCAAGAAAGCTCAATCTTGGTTCAAAGGCCTACCAGGAGCATGCATCTCAAGTTGGACTCAATTCAAGGAACAGTTTTTGAAGAATTATCAAAGTAGGAAAAAATTTTAGAAAGACATCAATCACCTCAATGAGAGCATATGGAGCTACTATAGTCGCTTCAATGATGAAGTAATGGAGCTAGAGCAGAAAAATGAAGCAATTTACATCACAGCCCTCAAGTAGGGTTTGCTTAGAGGGTATGTAGCTCCTTGACTTACAGAAGAGCAAGTGAACCGTCAAGCAGCTTCGAACACTCCTTGAAAGACTTATCAAGGCAGAAGAGACTGCCATTCAAAAAAAGAATCCCAGTTTTACTCCGGCAACAAAGAAGGAGTCAAAAGGAGCATATCAGGAGCCCTTAATCAAACAAGAGAGATGGGAAGGATTTCCCTTCCAAGGGAGGACCTTCTAAAAAGAAGAGGAGATCAATTCCCACTCTCGTGACAACACCCTTGACAATTTAAAGAGTTGAAATCCTCATAGCTATGGAGAAGAAGGGAATCTTGAAGCCCCCGAGACCTTTTAAGTTTCCAATCGAAAAAAGAGATAAGTGCAAGTTTTGTCATTATCATGGTGACTATGGTCATGTCACAGAAGACTCTTTTGATCTCAAGAGAGAAATTGAAAGGTTGAACAAATAAGGTCAACTACAAGAGTTCCTTTCGAAGGCTGTAGGTCCAACCAATCCCCCTCCCCCAGGAGCACTCGAGCGACCTCCTTTGGTTGAAATCAATGCAATTGAACAAAAGGTCTAATTAAGCTTGCGGAGAAGATGTGGAGCCATTGACAATGTCTTTCCAAATGGGGGACTTTTTAGTCCATAAAATCCTGTTGGATACAAGAAATGCAGTGAATGTCTTATACAAGAATCCCTTTGATCGAATGGGCATCTATAAGAGCTAGTTGCTGAGGATAAACACTACACTCATCAACTTCAATGTAAGCACGAATTACATTGAAGGAACTATGGGAATGCCTACAATAGTCAATTTGAACTGTCAGGGAGTTCCATAGACCATGGACTGGCTGGTAATTGACTCCCTAAGGACCTACAATACAATCCTGGGAAGAAAGGGAGTAATGGACCTGAGAGCAGAAATTTCTCTTTTGTATTACTACATGAAGATACAGGTTGGAGAAACATGGATCACTCTGAAGGGAGACAGAGAGGTAGCCTCAGAATGTTACCTCACAAAAGAAGACACAAAGAGCCCCATTGATGATGCAAAGACCTTTGAAGAGACCTCCAAAGTTGGCTTCATCTACCTGCCCCTGGGAGATGATAAGTCCAAAATCCAAGCAGCAGAAAAGGGAGCAAGGGTTTATCCTAACTTAGAGTTCCCAGATAAAGGAATTAGGATTGGAGAATTATATCCGAACTAGGTCAAAGGTAAGCTGGTTTATTCCCTTCAGGAGTATCTCAAAGTCTTTGCATGGAAACCTTTGGACCTCAAGGGAGTTGACATAAGTATTGCAGAGCAAAAGGTCGGGCTGAGACCTAGAGTCAAGATAGTTAAACAAAAGAAGAGGACCTTTGCTCCAGAAAGAAATGAAGCCACAGCTCGAGAAGTCCAAGCTCTTCTCGATACAAGGATATTAAGAGAAGTCTTGCATCCAGCGTGGCCAGCTAATCCAGTTGTTTTGCCCAAGATGGAAGGGTCATGGAGAATGTGTGTAGACTTTACTATGCTTAACAAAAATTGGCAGAAAAACTCATGCCCACTTTTTAGCATTGATAAGGTGGTAAACTCAATGATAGGGTATCAATGCCTATGTTTTTTGGACTCTTACAACAGATATCATCAAATCCCGATAGCATTGGAAGACACGGAAAATAATTCATTCATAACAGAAGTTGGGACTTACTGTTACACGGAAATGCCAGTGTTGCAATGGCCATCAACGGTATCAAATGTAGAGAAAGCAATCTAGAATGCACGAGCTACAAGTTACATGGGAATAATTCCCATGTCCCTCCAATGTTGTACCATTCCATTAGTGCATTAGTCCTTTTTGACATCTGGGGGGTTGATATACTAGGACCATTTCACAAAGGCATTGGAGGTGTGTAGTTCTTAATGGTAGCTGTGGAATATTTCACGAGATGGGTTGAAGTAGAGCCTATGCTTGTAATCTCTTTTGGGCATACAGAACCACACCTAGAAAAGCTATTGGAGAAACACCAATCAGTTTATGCTTTAGCGTAAAGGCAATAATGCTAGTTGAGCTCAGAATGAAATCCTAAAGACTGACCGAATACGACTCAATCTTAAATGAGGGGGAGAGAAGGGTAGAAATTGACCTCCTTGAAGAAGTCAGAAACAATGCTATGGAAGTCGATAGAAGATACAAAAGGCAAGTCACAAATTTCTTCAACAAAAAAGTGAAACGAAAGCCTTTCACAGTTGGAGAATCGGTCATCAAAAGGGCGGATGTCAGGAAACAAGGACAACTAGCCAAGCTCCAAGAAAGTTGGGAAGGACCGTACATAATCCAAGAAGTCCACGAAGGAGGGAGCTATAAGCTCCCTGATCTCGAAGGAAGACTACTCCTAAGACCATCGAATATTTGCCATCTAACCAAATTCTACACTTTAGGCTTCTAAGAACTTCTCACAAATTCACTATATAGCTCAGGAAACTATTTGAAAGGAGCTCATTGAATAGTGAGGTGACCTCAGCGACCACTTCAGTTTAATTTGTACAAGGCATGAATAAAAGATAAGTTTTCATAGCTTATTAAGATCTTATATCGCCTAATTTTTCTTAGTTTCAAAGTCAATTCAGATTATTATGCAAGTTCAAAGTTTTAAAATCAAGACAAGATACTTCGGGAAATCAAGCTGATATAAAGTAATAGGCCAAAAATAGACCTCTGGAAATAAAATATTCAGGATAGTGAAGCAGAAAAATAAAAAGCTGAATATTCAGTGTTGCAATTATGAAGATGAAAGACTGTGGAAGATCCTATTCTCTTCCTCTTCATCATCTTTGGGGAACCTCCAGTAACTTTGGTAGGGCTTTCTTCTCCACCCTTCCTTCTTGGTCGGCGATGGCTGAGGGGTTCTTCATCTTTTGGATCCTCATCCTCCATAGCTACTTCTGGGCTGGAGGTGTTTAAGGGGCCTATAGGGTAACAGTTGGCATCTGCAAAAAGGAGTGTGCCTAAGGATAGGCGGATAGCTCCAAAAAGGCCAAGTACCTGACGCAATCATGGATATTATGGTGGGAAAAAAAAATAGAACCTCAACTGTAAACAACTTCACTCGAAAGCTTTATTATAGAAAAAGGGGGAATTGAGAATAAAACGACAATATTTTTGAGACACTATGGGAAACGAATTTTATTGACTGAGAACTCAAAACTTCATGAAGAAAACAATGTCCCCGAAAACAAAGAAAAATTGGCATTAAATAAACCCTAGAACAAAAATTGAAAAATTACAAAAAGACCCCTAAAGTTTCTAAAAGGCCCAAAAGTCCATCCAGATGACCCCGGATGGCCGAAAAACTACTTAGGTCACAATTTGATAGTGAGTATTGTTCCCTAGACCGTTCCGGATCGACCCGTCAAATTTGAGCCCATTCTGACGCCCTCGCAACTTTTCAGTTCTTACGATTGGAACCTAGAAACATTTTCGATCATCTCCGATTGCTTTGAAACTTTTCCTGCAGCCTCTTGGACCTACATGGGCCCTCTTGAATATCTTCATGGGCCAGCTCTGCTTCAGGCTCCCCCTCTTTAGAGGAGTTTGTCCTAAAACTCGGATTCTCCCCATGAAAACGGGATAGATGTTGTAAGTTGAAAACATTAGAGATGCAGATATCTTCCGGAAGCTCTAGTCGATAAGCGTTCGTTCCTAGCTTCACCAAAACTTGACAGGGGCCGATCTTTCAGTCTTTTAGTTTGTGATAGGTACCCAACGAAAATCGCTCCTTGGTCAATGTCACGCACACGAGATCAACTACCTCGAACTAAACATCTGGTCGAGCTTGGTATACTTCTTCTTTGTAACGTGCATATCTGCGCTCCAAGTTGGACTTTACCGCAGCATGGACGGCCTGCAAATCCACAATGAGCTCTTCCACTTTCTTAGAAGCCGTCCCATCAGCGGGCAGTGCTAAGTCGATCGGACTGCTGGGATTCCTGCCATACACAATCTGAAAAGGAGAGTATCGAGTAGATCTGTTGACTGAACAATTAAATTCAAACTCAATCTTTGGAAGGAGGGAATCCCAAGTGCGGTAAGTCTTGATTTGAGCTCGCAGCATATTGCCTAAAGATCTATTCACAACTTCAGTTTGCCCATCTCTCTGAGGATGATATGGACTACTAAATTGCAAGGTCGTCCCCAATCTCTTCCAAAGTTCTCGCCAAAATGACTCATGAATTTGGTATCCCTATTTGACAAAATAGTCCTGGGTAGACCAAATCGCCGAACCACCTCAATAAAATATAGCTCTACTATTCCGCTAGCATCCATAGTCGTTTTGCAAGCTATAAAAACGGCCATCTTACTAAATCGGTCCACCCCAACAAAGATACTGTCAAATCCCCTCTGCGTTCATGGAAATCCGAGAACAAAATCCATGGACACATCCTCCAAGGCTCTTCTGGAATGGGCAATGGAATGTACAAGCCCTGATTACTGCTGTTGCCCTTTGATACTTGACAGATTCGGCATCTTCGTACATAATCTTGAACGTATTTATCAATCCCAAGCTAATAAAAACCGTCCTTAATCAAACCAGGCATCTTATCTTTCCCAAAATGCCCTTGAGCATGTACTTCCTGGACAATCAATAGTCGTAGAGAAGTATCTAGAATACACAGAGAGTTACCTCGGAAAAGATATCCCTCATGCAGTATAAAATTACTTCGAAGTTGTTCTCGACATCCCACACCACCTGTCCAAAAGCAATATCACTCCGCAAATCCTCTCGTAGGCTCTCGAAGCCTAAAGCGACAATCTTCATCATGTTCAGCAGTAAATGTCGTCTACTCAACTCGTCTGCCACCTTGTTCATCACTCCCAATTTGTGCTTAAGGGTAAAAGTGAATTCCTGCAACATGGTGATCTACTTGGCATGACAGTCATGACGCTTGTGCTATCCCTGAAGAAACTTCAACGCCCGGTGGTCTGAATATAATATGAACTCCCACTGAATGAGGTAATGTCACCAATGTTGAAGTGCTCGAACAATGGCATAAAACTCAATGTAAAAAACCGAGTAATTTAATTTTGCTCCACCCAATTTCTCCCCAAAGAATGCCACGGGTCTTCCTTCTTGACTCAAAACCGCTCCAATCGCGACTTTGGAAGCATCACAGTCCACCTCGAAAATCATTCCGAAATCTGGCAGAGCTAAGACAGGTGCACTGGTTAACTTGTCTTTGATCTCTTCAAATGCTCGCTGAGCCTCCTCAGTCCACATGAACTCCTTGGCATTGTAGAGGTCCGTCAATGGGGCCATAATAACGCTGAAATTCTTGATGAATCGCCTATAAAAACTAGCCAAGCCATGGAATGATCTGACCTCTGAGATATTTCGTGGTTGAGGCCATTGTCGGACTGCCTGAATCTTTGCTTCCTTAGGAAATATCCCCTTGGCTGAAACTATGAATCCCAGAAATACAAGGCTATTTGTCATCCACTCACACTTCTTGTGATTTGCAAATAAACTATGCTCCCTTAGAGTTGTTAGAATCAATTGCAAATGCTGTATATGAACCTCATCTGACCGACTATATACCAGTATATCATCAAAATAAACAACGGCAAAGCTATTCAGGAGAGGCCGAAGTACCTGATTCATAACCCTCATGAACGTTCTTGGTGCATTGGATAATCCAAATGGCATCACTATCCACTCAAATAATCCGTCTGCCGTTCTGAAAGCTGTCTTCCATTCATCTCCTGGCTTGATCCTTATCTGATGATATCCACTCTTCAAGTCAACCTTCGAAAACACCATCGCCCCACTAAGTTGATCCAGCATATCATCAAGTCTCGGAATTGGAAATCAATACTTGATGGTGATTCGATTTATCGCATGACCGTCTACGCACATCCTAAAACTTCCATCATTCTTTGGCACCAACAAAGCTGGTATTGCGCATGGACTAACATTCTCCCGAATGTACCCTTTAGGCAGTAGCTCGTTCACTTGGGGTCGCAATTCCTCATTCTGTTGTGGAGATAGGCGGTAATGCGCCTTGTTTGGCAGGACAGCTCCCGTAATCAAATCAATCTGGTGCTGAACATCACGCATTGGGGGTAATCCTGGTGGCAACTGCTCCGGTAGTAAGTCATCGGACTCCATCAAGACTTCTTTCACCTTTTCTGGAATTTTCACCTCTTCCTTCTGCTCTGCTAAACTTGCCACCGTGGTTGAAACCAATGCAAAACAAACCTCGGCTTCATCAACCTCTGCCTCAAACTCCTTGCGAGGTACACAAATAATAGCTTTCTTTCCCTCTGCAAAAGAATCCCGCATTGGTTGCAATACCACCTTCTTGCCTCCTCTGTTAATAGTATAGTAGTGCGTAAATCCGTCATATATCACCTCGTTGTCATACTGTCATGGTCGTCCTAGCAGTAGGTGTGCGGCATCCATCGGCACCACATCACAATAGATAACACATGTATACTACGGCCTAATCGAGAATTCTACCCTACATCTTTGATCTACCCGCACCTCTGTTTCTTTGTTCAACCAACCGAGTTTGTAGGGCTCGGTATGCGACTCCGTCTTCAAACCTAGTTTCTGAACAGCTTCCTGAGAAATTGCATTTTCACAACTTCTCGTATCTATGATTACTTTGCAGACTTTCCCTCCAATGGTACAACGGGTATTAAAAATGTTTCGATGTCGCCAATCCTCATCAGCCCGTGACGCTAAACAAATTCGGCGCAAAACTAAGCTCTCTCCTCTTACATCATCCGGTGCTACGGCGTATTCTTCCCCCTCTGCCACCTCAGCATCTTCGAACTCTCCAACACCCTCCTCTGCGATTCCTTCTTGGATCAATAATTGCGACTTTAGCCAGGGACATTCATAAGCATAATGACCCTTCTGTTGGCACCGGTGGCAGATGATATTTGCTTCGTTAACTGGTGGACGTGTCTGCTGCGGCCTTGGTCCCTGGCTCGACTGCCCTGAATTTCATCCCTATGGAAAACCCTTGACGAAGAAGATGACGCTGGACTGTTTGTCGTCGGATTCCACGGAAGGGTAGGGGATCCTCTACTGAACGTGACTCCCCTGCTGCTTGCTCGCGTCAAGCTCTCTTCCACCACTCTCGCCTTTGTTTGTACATCCGTAATGTTACTGAAAGAATGCACCTGCAGGGCGTCTTGGATGGCTGGTTGAAGGCCGCGCAAATAGCTGGCTACAAGTTACTCCTGTGTCTCACGAAGTTGATTTCGTGCTACCAGCCGGTGAAATTCCAATGTACATTCTCCTACACTTTTCGGCCCTTGTGTCAGGCTTTGTAAAATTTGAAACAGGGTCTGACGATAATTGAATGGTAAAAACTCTTGCCACATCTGTCTCTTCAATTCGTTCCGATCTTCCAAAACAGGCATCCCATCCAAATATTTCTGATACCGAAAAGACTGCCACCATGCTGCGGCTCTGTCTTTGAATCTGATCGCGATCAGCCTTACCTTCTTATCCTCATTGACTTCTCTCAACGCGAACAATTCATCCACGGTGCTCAACCAATCCAAAAATTCTTCCGGTGCCAAACTTCCAGTAAACTGCGGAATCTCCAGTTTAATTCCGGAATCCCATCGCTGTGCATAATCGACTCTAGCCGCCGCCGGTGCCCCTGGATTTCCATGACGACCTCTCCCTATTCCGCCGCCGCCGCCGCCGCCGCCGTGCGTGACTAGCCTTCCTGCTGGTTGCTCAATGTTCTGCTCTGCTGGCGGATTCGCGACTGTCATCTGCTATAGCATCTATGTAAGAATTTGCATTTGCTGGTCCTGTGGCTGTTTCTGGCGATCTTGACGTTCAATGAGTCGCTGCATCGCCCGTTCGTGATCGGCTCGACTACAGCGCAATTCTTCCAAAATCGTTGCTATGGTTGGATCAACACCTGACATCGTAGATCCCGTCTCTGATACCAATTGACACCATCATGGATATTATGGTGGGGAAAAAATATAGAACCTCAACTACAAAACAACTTCACTTTAACGCTTTATTACAGAAAATGGGGAATCAAGAATAAAACGACAATATTGTTGAGAAACTATGAGCAACAAATTTTATTGACTGAAAAATCAAAACTTCATGAAGAAAACAATGTCCCCGAAAACAAAGAAAAATCGGCATTAAATAAACCCTAGAACAAAAATTGGAAAATTATGAAAAGACCCCTAAAGTTTCTAAAAGGCCCAAAAGTCCATCCAGATGACCCCGGATGGCCGAAAAATGGCTTAGGTCAGGCATAGAGGTGAGTATTGTTCCCTAGACCGTTCCGGATAGACCCGTCGAATTTGAGCCCAGTCTGACGCTCTCGCAACTTTTCAGTTCTTACGATTCGACCCTAGAAACTTTTCCGATCATCTCTGATTGCTTTGAAACTTCTCCTGCAGCCTCTTGGACCTGCGTGGGCCCTCCTGAATATCTTCGTGGGCTTGCTCTGCATCAGGCTCCCCCTTTTCAGAAGAGTTTGTCCCCATGAAAACGGGATAGATGTTGTACGTTGAAAACATTAGAGATGCAGAGATCTTCCAGAAGCTCTAGTCGATAAGCGTCTGCTCCTAGCTTCTCCAAAACTTGATAGGGGCCGATCTTCCGGTCTTTTAGTTTGTGATAGGCACCCAGCAAAAATCGCTCCTTGGTCAATGTCACCCATACGAGATCCCCTACCTCAAACTGAACACCTCGTCGAGCTTGGTCTGTTTCTTCTTTATAACGTGAATAACAACGCTCCAAGTTGGACTTTACCGAAGCGTGGACGGCTTGGAAATCCACAATGCGCTCCTCCACTTTCTTAGAAGCCGTGCCATCAGTGGGCAGTGCTAAGTCGATCGGGTTGTTGGGATTCCTGCCATACACAATCTGAAAAGGAGAGTATCGAGTAGATCGGTTGACTGAACAATTAAATTCAAACTTAATCTTGGGAAGGAGGGAATCCCAAGTGCCGTAAGTCTTGATTTGAGCTTGCAGCATATTGCCAAAATATCTGTTCACAACTTCAGTTTGCCCATCTGTCTGAGGATGATATGGACTACTAAATTGCATGGTCGTCCCCAATCTCTTCCAAAGTTCTCGCCAAAAATGACTCATGAATTTGGTATCCCTATTTGACAAAATAGTCCTAGGTAGGCCAAATCACCGAACCACCTCAATAAATTATAGCTCCGCTATTCTGCTAGCATCCATAGGCGTTTTGCAAGCTAAAAAACGGCCATCTTACTAAATCGGTCCACCACAACAAAGATACTGTCAAATCCCCTCTGTGTTCTTGGCAATCCGAGAACAAAATCCATGGACACATCCTTCCAAGGCTCTTCCGTAATGGGCAATGGAATGTATAAGCCTTGATTACTGCTGCTGCCCTTTGATACTTGATAGATTCGGCATCTTCATACGTAATCCTGAAGGTATTTATCAATCCTAGGCCAATAAAAATGCTCCTTAATCAAACCAACCATCTTATCTTTCCCAAAATGCCCTTCAGCATGTAATTCTTGGGCAATCAATAGCTGTAGAGAAGTATCTGGAATACACAGAGAGTGACCTCGGAAAAGATATCCCTCATGCAGTATAAAATCACTTGGAAGTTGTTGCTGGACATCCTGCACCACCTGTCCAAAATCAGTATCACTCCACAAATCCTCTCGCAGGCTCTCGAGGCCAAACAATCTTCATCATGTTTAGCAGTGAATGTCGTCCACTCAACGCGTCTGCCACCTTCTTCATAACTACCGCTTTGTGCTTTAGGGCAGAAGTGAATTCCTGCAATATGGTGATCCACTTGGCATGACGGTCATGATGCTTGTGCTGTCCCTGAAGAAACTTTAACGCCTAGTGGTTTGAATATAATACGAACTCTAGCTAAATGAGGTAATGTCGCCAATGTTGAAGTGCTCGAACAATGGCATAAAACTCAATGTCATAAACCGAGTAATTTGATTTTGCACCACCCAATTTCTCCCCAAAGAATGCCATGGGTCTTCTTTCTTGACTCAAAACCGCTCCAATCCTGACTTTGGAAGAGTCACAGTCCACCTCGAAAATCTTTCTGAAATCTGGCAGAGCTAAGACAAGCGCACTGGTTAACTTGTCTTTGATCTCTTCAAATGCTCGCTGAGCTTCCTTAGTCCACATAAACTCCTTAGCGTTGTAGAGGTCCGTCAATGGAGAATTAATAAAGCTGAAATTCTTGATGAATTGCCTATAAAAACTACCCAAGCCGTGGAATGATTTGACCTCTGCGACATTTCGTGGTTGTGGCCATTCTCAAACTTCCTGAATCTTTGATTCCTCTGGAGATATCCCCCTGGCCGAGACCATGAATCCTAGAAATACAAGGCTATCTGTCATCCACTCACACTTCTTGCGATTTGCAAATAAACTATGCTCCCTTATAGTTGTTAGAATCAATCGCAAATGCTGTATATGATCCTCATCTGACCGACTATATACCAGTATATCATCAAAATAAACAATGGCAAAGCTATTCAAGAAAGGCCGAAGTACCTGATTCATAACCCTCATGAACGTGCTTGGTGCATTGGATAATCCAAATGGCATCACCGTCCACTCAAATACTCCGTCTACTGTTTTGAAAGCTGTCTTCCATTCATCTCCTGGCTTCATCCTTATCAGATGATATCCGCTCTTTCAAATCAACCATCGAAAACACCGTCGCCCCACTAAGTTGATCCAGCATATCGTCAAGTCTCGGAACTGGAAATCGATACTTGATGGTGATTCGATTTATCGCACGGCTGTCTACGCACATCCTCCAACTTCCGTCCTTCTTTGGCACCAACAAAGCTTGTATTGCGCATTGACTGACACTCCCCTTATCCAGCAGCTCGTTCACTTGGCGCCGCAATTCCTCATGCTGCTGTGGAGATAGGCGGTAATGCGCCTTGTTTGGCAGGACAGCTCCCGGAATCAAATAAATCCGAACATCACGCATTGGGGGTAATCCTGGTGGCAACTCCCCCGATAGTAAGTCATTGAACTCCATCAAGACTTCCTTCACCTTTTCTGGAATTTTCACCTCTTCCTTATACTCTGTCAAACTTGCCACCGTGGTTGAAACCAATGCAAAACAACCTCGGCTTCATCAACCTTTGCCTCAAAATCCTTGCGAGGTACACAAATAATACCTTTCTTTCCCTCTGCAAAAGAATCCTGCATTGGTTGCAATACCACCTTCCTGCCTGCTCTATTAATAGTGTAGCAGTGCGTAAATCCATCATATATCACCTTGTTGTCTGTACATCCGTAATGTTACTGAAAGGATGCACCTGCATTGCGTCTTGGATGGCTAGTCGGAGGCCATGTAAATAGCGAGCTACAACTTGCTCTTGTCTTTCACGAAGTTGATTTCGTGCTACCAACTGGTAAAATTTCAACTTATATTCTTCTACACTTTTCGGCCCTTGTGTCAAGCTTTGTAAATTTCGAAACAGGGTCTGATGATAATTGAATGGTAAAAACTCCTGCCGCATATCTCTCTTCAGTTCTTTCCAATCATCCAAAATAGGCATCCCATCCAAATACCTCTAATACCGAAAAGATTGCCACCATGCTGCGGCTCTCTCTTTGAATCTGATCGCGACCAGCCCTACCTTCTTATCCTCAGGGACTTCTCTCAATGCAAACAATTTATCCACAGTGCTCAACCAATCCAAAAATTCTTCCGGTGCCAAACTTCCAGTAAACTGCGGAATCTCCAGTTTAATTCTGGACTCCCATCGAGGCGCTTAATCGACTCTAGCCACCGTCACCGCCCCTGGATTTCTATGACCGGCTCTCCCCATTCCGTTGCCGCCGTGGGTGACTAGCCTTCCCGCTAGTTGTTCAATGTTCTGCTCTGCTGGCGGATTCGCGACTGTCATCCGCTGTAACATCTGTTGAAGAATTTGCATCTGCTAGTCCTGTCGCTATTCCTGGCGATCTTGACGTTCAATGAATCGCTGCATCTCCCGTTCGCGATCTGCTTGACTGCTGCGCAATTCTTCCAAAATCGATACTATGGTTGGATCAACACCTGACATCGTAGATCTCGTCTCTGATACCAATTGACGCAATCACGGATATTATGGTGGGAAAAAAATATAGAACCTCAACTGTAAACAACTTTACTCGAAAGCTTTATTACAGAAAAAGGGGGAATCAAGAATAAAACGATAATATTCTTGAGACACTATGAGAAATGAATTTTATTGACGGAAAACTCAAAACTTCATGAAGAAAACAATGTCCCGAAAACAAAGAAAAATCAGCATTAAATAAACCCTAGAACAAAAATTGAAAAATTATGAAAAGACCCCTAAAGTTTCTAAAAGGCCAAAAAGCCTATCTAGATGACCCCGGGTGACCGATAAACAGCTTAGGTCACGACATAGTCATGAGTATTGTTCCCCAGACGGTTCTATATCGACCGATAAAATTTGAGCCCATTCTGACGCTCTCGCAACTTTTCAGTTCTTACGATTCGACCCCAGAAACTTTTCTGATCATCTCCGATTGCTTTGAAACTTCTCTTGCAGCCTCTTGGACTTGCGTGGGCCCTCCTGGATATTTTTGTGGGCCTGCTTTGCGTCAGTACCTCATCAAAATCAATATATGGGGGATGAAAGGGGTAATGAGTAATCAAGTCACCATAGCTAGAGATAGCAGTACCTTCAGGTCAAGCGAATGCCACAAGAGAGATGTCATGAACTTCCCTCCCGGTTGTTTCAATTTTAGGACGCTCAACCACCGGCTCCTTAGCCTAACCAGAAGGGCAAGCACCAGCTTGGCTATCCTTACGCAGGACCTCTGTAGTGGAAGTGGAACGATTGACTCTAGATGGTAGAATGGAGCATCAAGTTCAGGGTCAATCTTCATCTCCGAGTTAAGCTCTCGGAGCTTAACAGTGACCCCCACATAAAACCAAATTATCTGAGGCTGCAGCAAAGACTCCATGTAATCCAGGAAGGTAGGGATTCCCTCCTGCTTGCCCAAGGAAAGATTGTTGTCATCAATGTAGATACCTTGGAGGTCCCCCAACCGAGCTATAAGCTCGTGAACATGCTCTCTTTGTTGGTTTGCGAGCTCGAAGAGTTGCTTATTCTTCTAAACAACATCTCCCAGAGCTGAAGACTTGGTCTGGTTCACAACTCTGGCCTCTTCAATTTCCTTCTTGCACTCATACAGGAGGTTGAATACTTCAGTGTAAGAGGCATTGGCCTTATCAGTAGAGGCCATGAGCTCGGCGTTCTCTTGCAACGGGCGAGCCTTTTCGTCTCGAAGCTCAGAGATAAGGGAAGAGAACTCCTGATCCTTCCTGGCCCTTTCTTCTTGCAACAAAGAAAAAATTAAGAGAACATTATAGACAGGTAGAAATAAAAACCAATTGCAAAAATGAGGAATGTTTAAAAGAATTACTATAGTATGGAGGGAGGCTATATACTTGTCAAGTTCTTCATTAATGAGTTGCCGGCATATTTCAAGGTTAACTGGGGGCACACACTCCTTTAGAAATGACTAGGAATGCGGCCATTGGAACAAGGAGTCAGAAGACTCCATCGCGAGGTTGGGGACCCACCTTGTAGTCCGCTTGACAATATGGGCCAGGGAAGCATTCCCCAATGTGACCTCCTTGATTGTGTAGCCATTGAACTCCAGCTTTGACCTTTACATTGCCGAAGCCTTCCCCTTGGTCGAGGATTCCTCCTCTCAGAAGGCATAGACTGAGAAGAAGGGGAGGAAAAAGAGATGGTAATCTTCGAAGGCCTGCAAAGCAGCAACCTCAGAGCTTTTCTTTAGAACGTTCGGTGCTTCTTTCCCCGAGGTTGGGGAATAGGAATCTTGACAGGAGTGGTAGCAGTAGTAGTAGTGGTGGTAGAAGTAGCAGCAGTAGAGGAAGCTGTAGTGGTGCTGCCAATTCCATCTGCAGGAGCTTTGGGAGCAGTGGACTTCAAAAGCCATGAAGTGGTCCTCATTGTTGTCAAGACAGAAAAGGAAAAATCTATTAGTACACAAAAGAGCTGAAACAAATTCATTGAAAACAAAATAAATAAATAAAGAAATGGAGAAGCTCCTAACCTTAAGGGGGAATGCCCATAGCTCTCCTGACAAAGGGGAGGTCATGGTTTGTTGGACTAGGAAGGTAACAGGCTAGGCCGGCCGGCTACACTCGACCTTGGCAGCATCAGAATGGACTAATTCATTCAAAATGGCCACATGCCTCTCCTGTTCATTGGAAAGGGAAGGGAGCTTGTTGGAAAAAGACTGACTCATATTCCACTCTTGATAGGGTTCAAACCGGATTAGGTTGTTGGGAAGTCTAGCAAAAAAGAAAATATTTTTCCAATCACCTATGAAGGATTGGAAGGGACTTGCTAGCTTATAACGGGGATTGAACTGAAGATACCCTATAGAGGTATTCTTTGGTGTTGAGGAGATACCGACACTAAAGAAGCACCTGAAGAGCTCTAATGAGATTGGAACTTGATAAAGATGCAGGTCGTGATGAACGCGACCACTTCCTGTACAGAATTTGGAACAAGTTGGGTTATGGGAAAGCCCTAGAAAAAAGCAAGAGGGCGCAGATGGGGTAGAAGAATACCCCCTCTGAGGTTGGCGACGTGAAGGACTATGTGTCCATCGTACCGGCTACAAGAGTGCTCACGATCCTCAGGAGCCAGTATGTTGCCGTTCTCCAGTTCCCTCTAACCACTGATCTCAAAAATTTCAGTAGGTCCTAATGAAGAAGACATGGAGAAGACGTCCAACTCAAAAGACCGATAAACCTTAGTCTTGATTGGGAGGGCCTTTGTAGAAATTGGGGGAAAATAAATCACCCCATTCTCCAGGTCAGCAGGGGGAAAAGGATGCAATACCGCTCTAGAACAGAGAGAGGGTATGCTAGATGTAGAGGACTCAGCAGGAGACACAAAAGACATTTTTTACTCTGAAGAAAAAAAGATGAAATGTTTTGAAGCAAAGGTAGTTGAGAGAAAAGAAAACTCACTCGTAAAATTCCTAGGAGGTTAAAGAGTAGCTTGGGTTGCTGAAAAGGATCCGGTACGGCTGGAACGGAGGCAACAACCAAAAAACAGATGAGGTATGTCTTCTCCAAAAAATATCCGTTACAGAGAAAACGGCGCAACCCTTTAGAGGTTGTGACTTTAAGATGGTAATTTAGGCACCATGACCTTTGAGCTCGATGGGCTAAAAAGGAGGTAATGATGGGAGAAACAAGCATGACCCCAATAAGTTAACCTAAATGGGCTCAAAGCCCCAACCTCAAATGCCTGAAAGTCAAACTCGCAGCGACCTCCTCCCACCGACCTCCAAAATGAGCACGAGAAAGGTCTCACCGGACCATGGTCTTCGATCCGGTGAGCTCCAATCTGTCTCATACATCTTCCATGCCATGACCAACTGTGCACGACTCCTAACACTCCCTATGAGCCTATGATAACTTGGAGCAACCTACCAAAAGATACAGTCAAGACCTTTGACATCCATGGGCAGGTCGCGAAGTTGGTTTAAATATTGTTAGCGAGCTCCTAGCTCTCGACCAAAGACAGAATGGCAAGATATCCAAACCTAGGAAAACTCCATGATTCTAGGAGCGATATGATATGATCTCACAATTCTCCTAATTACCTACTGTCACGTAATAGAGGAGCTTGAACAAAGAGGTAACTTACTCAACTCAATATATAATCAAATAGCAAACAGTCTACGGACAAGGAGTGTTTTCTTGGAGTTAATTACACAACATTACTCCTCTCAAAATACTGACTTAGGCATCGGAGCACGTCCCCGGGTGGCAGCCCACTCCGGTGACCTACTCCCTTTCTGCTAAATTTGTGATCAGGGATGTCATTGCAGTTTGGGCTGACCCAGAGGCTACTTTCGAGATCCATCGGATATTAATTGGCGATTTATTGTTTCTTTTTGACCAAATTTATTGTTAAGACAAATACCTATCTGTCTTAGATAGCCCTTGTTTGTCATATAATTGAATTATCTTTCTTATATACTCACTTCATTCTATCGTAGTTTTTCATGTAGACTTTAGCAGATGGATCAAGAACAATTAACAAATAAAATTTTAAATCAATTTAATCCAAATACTCTTCTAATAATTTTATTTCATTAAATGAGTGTTCCTTTCTCTCAAGGAGATCATGGTATGATAATGATGGAGATCAAGCAGCAAGCCTGGCAATGAATGGGTTATTTAAGCTATTAAGTGAAGAAGTAAAGGAATCCATGCTAGTTGGCAAGAAACTCAAGTACAAAGTTTACATGCCAAGTTTAATCATGAAGTTGATAGAGATCAAGGATTCATCAGTATTGCTTAAATTAAAGTTGAGAAGAAATTGGTTGAAAATAGTGCAGAAATGATTGATGATGAATCTAAAATAGTTAATATCGTCTACTTGAGCACTCGTCAGCACACCCAAGAGTGAAACTATTGAACCTCACTGGCGAGCACAATGTGCTAGCGACCAGCTCAATCTAGACATCTAGCCAACTCGAGGTTATTGCAGCCAAGATTGAGTCAACATAGCCTACTTGAGTTCTTTTGACTTTTCTTTGGTTTTCTTATAGTTTTTAATATGAATTAAGGGTATTTGAGTCCTTAGACATTTATTATGATTTGTTTTGGTTTTTTATTATGTAAAGGCTTGTAAGATTGAATTACAAACAACTTATGATATTTTGAATCGAGAAATCTTAGATTAAATTGATCTTTTCTAGAGAGAGTTCATATGTCTCTTCTTTGAGTTAACTACAAAGGGCTTGCAACTACTTTGGCTAGGGTGTTGTGTGGTCCACTAAATCCGGATATTTTTTTTATATTTGCAAAACAACGAACGACAACGTAATTAGTTTGAACCTAATTGATGCGTTTTGGCAATTCGTTCCTGGAATTGGTGTCCATTGAAGAGAAATCAAATCATCTTGAAGTCATAACATCTAGGAATGAAAATATTAAATAGTTTTTTGAAAGATAAATGGATACTTATTTTGGAACAATTTCATGCTCCCTCCAAACCTTAATATAAGTTGTTTTGTCATTATCAATACATATTTATTATTTATGGGGCTCAAAAGTGAACTCTGGGTCGGCCCAAAACCGTGATGAAGTCAATGGCAGCAACTTGAGAAGAAAGTAAAGACGGTCACCGGAGTGGGCTGTGCTTGGGGAAGAGCTCCACTACCTCATTCAATATTCTGAGAGTAATCTAGTGTAATTAATTATCAAAAAGACTCTCCTTGTCCGTAGATCGATTATAATTTTATTATATATTGAAAGAACTCGTTACCTCTTAGATTAGGACTCTCGTATTACATGACAGTAGGTAATTAGGATAATTGTGAGGTTATGTCAGATCCCGCCAATTGCTCCTAGAATCGTGGAGTTTCCCTTGGTTTGGATATCTAGCCATTCATGTCTCTATCGAGAGCTGCGAGCTCACAAACCGATCTCTAGACCAACTTCGTGACCAGATGTTGAGGGTCTCGACTATCTCTTCTGGGAGATCATGCAATGTGATCATAGGTTCATAGGAGATGTTAGGAATTGTGCACAATTACTAGTGGCATGGAAGATGTATGAAATGGATTGGAACTTACCAGGTCGAAAGTCGTGGTTCGGTAAGACCTCTCTCGAGCTCATTTAGGAGGTCAGTGACCTTGGAGGTCAGTGGTAGCAGGTCACTGCCTACCCATCCTTGTTCACTTCTTGAGTTTGACTTTCAGGTATTGAAGATTGGGGCCTTGAGCCCATTTGGGTTGACTTCTATCCGGGTCTTGCCCATTTAGGTTGACTTGTCCAGGTCGTACCTGTTTCACCCATCATTACCCCCCTTTAGGCCCAATATGCTCAGAGGTCGTGGTGCCTAAATTTCGGTTTTAGGAAGGATGACTTGTCCAGTTTTTAAAGACTAAACCATTCCAGACTTGGAAAGTTACTTCGTTTTGGTTTTAGAAGAAAATCGACCAGTTTAGTTTTGAATAGTCGCCCAGCTTTCCTACTGGTTTGGAGAATAGGGTTTTTTACACACCCAGTTTCTGTCAAAGCCCCTCCTGTTAAGAGTGAAGCTTATGACCCTTCCGAAATAAAGGCTTATTCTATGTCTTCTTCTCTCAATCCTACTAATATTGTTGACATCAGTGGGTAGAGGAAGCTAGAAAAGGGTGAGATAGCCACCTCCAGGGAGGGTGAGTGCCCTTACAGTAAACACAATGCACTTATAGTCCTCTATTTATCTAAACTCAGCGAAGGTATCCTTCTACCTTCTCTTCATCCACTATTCCTTGACACTGCCCACTTCTGGGGTGTTCCACTTTCCTAGCTTGTCCCAAACTCCCTTTGGATTGTGGTGACTTTTATAGCAACCTATCACCTTTATAGAGTTCCACTTTCTCTAGAGCTCTTTAGGAGCTTTTTCAAGTTAGGCTTCTCTTCGACCTCTAAAGCTTCCAAAGGGTCCCGTCAATTCAATAGTAGATACAAACTAGTAGGTCATTTTCAATCCTTGATAGGGGAATGGAAGGACCTCTTCTTCTTCCACCGTCTCCCAAATCATTTAGTTCGGTCCGAGAGGACTCGGGGTGCCTTTAAACGGAGCTCGATGGCCTCTAGGATGGAACCTTCTTATAGGGCTATTAAAATTTCGACCTCATCTTCTTCACCTTCTTTTTAGCCAAGCAAAAAGGTTCTCCCAAGCTCCTTTAGGAAGGGGAAAGCCCTTGTGACCTCAGGGTCCAAGCCAACCTTACTGGGTTGCACCACCGGGGAGGTTGCCTCAACTTTGGAGAGGTTGGGAGGTGCTGTTCTGGGGACCTATTCTATTGAGGGGACTATAAGTTGGGCCCCTAATCTTGCCATGGAGGCCTCTAACTCTCTACTCCGATAGCCAATCTCCCAATCTTTTCTGATGGAGTGCACTGCTTCAGTTGATCGAGAAATCTACGATCAACTGACCAACAAGGAACTTGACAAGTTCTCTGCCTAACTTCATACCGCACTAAGATCTCGGATCGTATGTAAACATGTAATTAGTCTTGTTTTATTTTGATTTTGATATTGACCTTTTTCCTCCCTTATTTGCAGAATCATATCATTCTCAGTGAGCTCCTGGTGAGCCAAGTCGAAAAGGCCAAAAGGGATCAAGAATTCGATTTCTTCATTCCTGAGCTCCAGGATGCCAAGGCTCCCCCAGAGAAGGAAAATGCTGAGCTCTTGCAGCTTCTGCTGAGCAGGCCAATGCCTCTGTTGACAAAGCAACTAGCCTTCACTCTGAGTGTAAAAAGGAAATTGAAGAGACCAGAGCTCATAGCCAGTTAATGTCTGTAACCTTGGCAGAGGCTGATAAGAAAAGGGCGAAGCTCTAAAGGGGAATCGGATCCCGAATCCACGAGGAAACGAATTCGGAGTCCCAAGATTTTAAAAAAGTTTCTCTCACATAAATAGATGAGATCGAGAATGATACCTGGAATGATGAATCGTGGGGATCTGTCCTGCGGAATGGATCTGGACGTCTTGATCTACTTGCATAAGATCTTCTAATCTATTCCCTATCTGTTTGGGTGAACAGAA
>JAOXNR010035612.1:0-21450 GCA_028571225.1 Parsonsia alboflavescens | reverse complement strand
CAAGTTTCCAATATGCAAATAGGCAATTCAATGTAGTATATCACAATTCAAGCTCTACTCATCAATTTGTACCTCAAATTCAATTTCAAATTTCTACAATTTTTTTGATAGAATTTTGTTGACTTTTTCTGGTTCGGAGATAGCTGATCTCTCTTTTTTTCTATTCTCTTTTCTGTTTTTGCAGAGATGGTTGAAGAAGTAGAATCACCAAACAAATTGAATTGGCTTTGATTTTTGGTCTTCGATACAATTCCACAATTCACAATGGATCACAAGAGTAGAAGTAGGATCAATGTAGAAGAACAAACACATAAGATCATAGGATTTCAAGGAAACAACATGATCTTACACTTAAACAAGAACTCAATTAAAGATAGGAAAATCTCTTGATGAAAAACCTAAGCTCTGATACCAAAAAGATGATGTGATGTTAAATTTGAAAGGAACCCTTCCTTCTTCAATCGAAAATCAGAAAGATCTACCCAAGACTTCATACAAGAGGTTCAAGCAAGAACCAATGACCATAATGTCCCACAATATGATCTAATGGAGTGAATTCCCAATTCAAATCAATTACCCTAGCAGAGTATTGAAGATCTCTAGAGTTTCACTAAAGACCCCAGAAGAGCCATTAGATGAACACTCAAGAAAAGTTGTATTAAATTCAAAAGATTCTTTCAATTGTTTGAAATGTGTTTGTAGAATAAGTTGGTTCTCTAACTATTACAAAAGAGAATATTTATAGTCTTAGCACTAAGAAGCCTAAAGAATGTTTAGAGACTTGTTTAACCATCTAAACTAGCTTAAAACATAAAGAAAAGTCATTATAAAAGAGTGAAATCGTCCAAAAGAGTCAAGATAGCTTTTGGGACCAAGCCAGGGGAAAAATGGAAAATGGGTTGTCCGGCGCCGGGTGACACCCCTGTCATAGCACCGGTAATTCCCTAGAAATTCCAGAGGTTCCTATAGAGCTCCGAATGGTGCTCTTTTGTGCTATACAGTGCTTGCTCGTGCCATCTCTACTACACACTCATTTTGCACCGTGCCAACCTTTTCCCAAGCCTTCCAAGGCTTTCCAACTTGATTCCCAAAGCCCCCAAGGACTTGTTCCTTGATTGTGTACTCCTCATTGATGTCATCTATCATCCACAATATGAATTCCTTCCTTGGTTGCTCTTCATCCATTAGTGGTTCTTCTTCTAGGATTGTTGGGAAATCAAGCAACTCTTCTCTCCTTTGTACAAATGTGATCAATGCTTCTTTCATCTTCAAAGTATCATTCTTATACTTGAAGTATTGATCTTTGAACAAGAACTTCCAATCATTGTTAAGATCATCTTCAATGGAGATTATAAGTTCTTCAAGTTCTTGAACAATCTCCAACAAGTCTTTCTTCATTCTTGATCTTCCGAACTTTTATTTGAAATACAAGCTCTTGTACATAATCTCCTTCTTTTCATAAGCATCTTCATCATCTATATTGACTTCATCTTTAAGGTGGTTGCCCTTGAAATGAAAACCACCTCCATATTTGAAGCCAAATAGATTGATTCAGTTCTTCATATAAGATCATCCATGAATTCACCCATGCCATGTATGCTCCTTGATCTAAATCACAAAGGTACAGGTTGTCCTATCAATTGAAGACCAATATTTTCTGGACTCCTTCGATGATTAAAAAAACCAAACTCATCAAGTAATAGTGGTATTTGAACTTGCTACTCCTCTCCGATTAGAGGAAGTATAGCTGGTTTTCCGGAAAGACCACCCCGATTAGTTTCTCGTTCTCCCGAAGGGGATGAATGTTTTATTTACATCATATCATCACTAATGCTCTTATTTTGATATGACTCTGTAGGTTCCATCTGCCAAATAAAAGTAAAAGTAGTTTCCATGCAGTACAAATTCAGTTATCGAAAAGTTCTATAAATATATATATATATATATATATATATATATATATACACACACACACACACACAAATAAAAGCCCAGGGCACAAATTCCATAGACAGCATTCAGTTGGCCATTAATTATAAGAGCAAAGTGAATAATTCCATCAAAAGAAAGACGATAGAATGAATATTGAGGAGAACGCCAAGTATAAGGGTTTAAGAATACCAAATAGGACCATGATTAGTGACATTTTTTGTCAATGCACGAGAAGAATCTTGACAAGTCTTGCTTTAAGTCATTGAATTAAAACTTTAAATTTATTTTGAAGCACAAACTAAAGACTTAGGACTAGGACTTCCAGTTTGTTTGGTAGGAGTGAAAAGGGAAAGTAAATTAGCAGCATAATGAAAGAATTACCTCGTTTCGTTTGGGAGGAAGTAAATAAGAAGAAAACATTTTAATTTAAAACCATCCAATGCATTGGTAAGATAATTCTACAGAATATGAAGTACAAAATGCATTGGTAAGATAATTCTACAGAATATGAAGTACAAAGAACAAGTGATATATTAAATATTCAATACTGCTCCACGATTAAAAAATGAATACGAAAACAAAAACTATAGAAGAGATACACTAAAGTAGAATAATAAAATTTTGGGACAAAATATCAAAATAAAGTACATAAACAACTATTATGAAATCTAGTCACAAAAAATACCCTAAAATATAGATACTATGGGAAGCCAAGCACTGCCTTATACTACTACAAGTTTTCAAACCACAGACCCTCTTTCGACCAAAAAAGAATCCTCAGATTCAACAACATTAAATCAGCGGGGGAAAAAAAACAATTAAACCCAACTTTTCCTGAAAAAAATAAACATGTAACACAATCTCTACATATACAAATAAACCAAACAAAAATACCTATTTTTCCAACAAGATGCTTATGGCTTTCGCCTTCACCTTCTTCATGGACTGCTTTTTGAAGCACAACAAATGAGAGAAAAATAAAAAACAAAAAGTAGACCTTTTCTGTTTTCTTTTGCTATTCTCTATGTAGAATAGAGAGAGAATGAAAAGAGTAGAACATATACAAGAGCAGAGAGGGAAATTGTAAGCTCTCTACACTTGACATTGACGACACTTATTTTCTCTCACTCTCTCTCTTCTGATTTTTTAAATTTTATTTTTTATTATTATTATTAATAGACTCATAGATGGTTCACATAGTGACCTAAAATGTTTTTCCTAAAGCACATCAATATATTTTTTGATTACTTCAATATTAAAAAGTATCGCTCGAAAGAATATATATTACTATTTAGCAAGTATTTCATTCATGTGAAACGTATTTCAATATTATTTCTTTCTCACGAACACGTAGACTACCTATCTCTCTCTCTCTCTCTCTCACCCCTTCAGCTTCTATGTTGGAATAACGAAAATCAACGATGTGCTAGAGAAGAAGTTTTGTAACAAATATTTTCTCCTATTACCTGAAAGGTCAAAATTTCTATTTTCAGTTTCTTATTTATGATTAGCAAGAAATCACTTCCACGTCTAGCTAGTTTGAAGGGCAGAGTTCAATAGCCCTTTTTTCTTGTGCAAGACCACTACTTGAGGAGATATGGTTTTATCTTTACCGATGGTTGCACTCTTTTTGCTTCTTTCAGCCATGGATTCTAAAGAATTGGAGCTAGCTTCTGCAATTTCCAACAAAACTGGAGCAGGTCTTGAAGACTTTGAAACAATTGTCTCACTTGGAATCTATTCTTCTCTTGCCACTCACTGTCAGCACATTAGCAGGAGATTCGAGGGCTCCCAAGGTTGGTGGGCTATTTCTTGTGCCACAAATTTATATTCCTATTTAGCATTTTTCTAGTTGTGTTATATATTATTTTGTTATTAAAAACAAATTCAATGAACCAAGATTACCAAACATTAAGATTTATAATATTCTTACTTATAATTTTGAAAGAGTCCTTATACTTTTTTAAATAATCCAAGAAATATAAACAAGTTGTTTTGTATCATGCATCTAACTAAAAGAAATTATGTTTTGGACATTTTCAACATAACTGACTCATAAATGGATCACTGAATGACATTAAATTTTTTTTCCTAAAGATCATCATTATCTTTTTCAGTGAATATATTACAATTTAGCAAGTCTTTCGTTCATGCAACTACCTGTTCATATAGTCAATCTTTCAAGCACACACACTACCTATGTCTATATGTGTGTGTCTTATGAGATCTATCTATGAGCCAAGAAATAACCGATGAAGCTATAACAAATGCCACAGATTGGCAAGAAGACAACCGAATTACAATGGCAATCAGGAATCAAGTAAATGCCTTCAATTTCCCTAAATTTTTTATAATTTTCATTTTCATTTTTGTTATTTTTATCTATTATGATGTATTGATTTTCT
Source organism: Parsonsia alboflavescens (assembly GCA_028571225.1). Classification (NCBI taxonomy): domain Eukaryota; kingdom Viridiplantae; phylum Streptophyta; class Magnoliopsida; order Gentianales; family Apocynaceae; genus Parsonsia; species Parsonsia alboflavescens. The sequence goes on along the minus strand of JAOXNR010035612.1, from coordinate 17,113 downwards.
TTTCAATCTCTCTAAATCTTTATCTCTGATTCACTGGCTGTTCCAGAGACTAATGAAATATTCCCTGTTGCTCTTGACTAAAGCAAATTCTTTTCTAAAGCTGCATCAGCTAAATCCACTTTCCTTCCTCAGAGGAATTTCAAACGTTTCTTACGTTAGACATTAACTATCGTGACAAATCACTGTCAAAAGTACAGGTTACCCCAGCAAAAATTGAAGAATAGTATTTTTTTGGACTCCTTTGATAGTTAACATGGCCAAACTCATCAAGTAATAGTGGTTTTTGATCTTCATACTGCTCGCCAATTAGAGGAATTATAGTTGGCTTTCCAGAAACACCATCCAGCAGGTTCCCTTTCACCCGACGGGGGTGAATGCCGTATTGGCATAATATCATCATGAATGCTCTTTTTTTTTTTATTTGACTCTATAGGTTCCTTCTGCCAAATGAATGTAAAAATAGTTTTCATGAGGTGCATATTTGGTAATTGAGAGTTTATAAACATATATAAATATATATATATATATATTTATATATATATACACACATCTATTTGAGCATTTACCTATAAGCTCAGGGCCAAAATTTCATATATAGCATTCTATTGGCCATTATTTACAAGAGCAAAGTGATTAATTCCATCAAAAGAAAGATTACAAAATGAATATTGAGGAGAGCCTGAAATATAAGGTTTAAGAATACCAAATAGGACCATGAATAGTGACATATTTTTCTCAAGGCACAAAAAGAAGCTTGACAAGTCTTGCTTTAAGTCTTTGAATTGAAACTTTACCTTTATTTTTACCCACAAATTGGTGATTAATTAATAGGATTTACAGTTTGTTTGTTAGGAGTGAAAAGGGGAAGTAAATCAGGAGCTTAATGAAAGATTTGCTTCTTTTCGTTTAGCAGGAAGTAAATAAGAAGAGAACATTCCAATTTAAAGCCAACCACTACATTGGAAAAATAACTCTATAGAATATGAAGTACAAAGAACAAGTGATATATTAAATGTTTAATACTACTCCACTATTAAAACAAAGAATGGAAAAACCAAAAACCACGGAAGAGAGATATTGAAAGACAATTTAACCAAATATTGGGACAAAATATCGAAATAAAGATCATAAATAGCTATTCCCATATCTAAGCACAAAAAATAACTTAAAAATATCGACAACTAAAATAAGTCAAGCTCTGCTTTAAATACTGGATCAAATTTTCAAACCCCAGACCCATTTTCAAACAGAAAAGAATCCCAAGATTCAACAACCTTAAATCAACCACAAAAAAACCAATAAACCCAACTTTTTTCTAAAACAGAATAAAACCACATTCAAAGCTTTCTTAGAATTCAGAACCAAAAAAGAAAAGAAGAGCAACAAGAGAATATATATTTAACAAATAAATACAGAAAAAAAAACTGTAAAAAAATGAAATTCAATCCTTACCATGTCCAAACCACACCACCATCTTTCTATTCAATTCCAATATGATCCCTAAAATTTAAACTACTTCAAACACTTGATATCTCCCTTAACCCCCCACCCTTAATCAATATAATCAACAAAAAAATCCCACCGAAAACATGTTTGGCATATAAACACATCAATGCCAAGACTGAGAACAGAATCAAGGAAAATTTTTTCTGAAGTTTAAGGAAATGTATGTTCCAGTCTTTACATGTAAAACAATCAAAATGTCAGTACAAAGGCCAAAAAACTCTCCCTACATATGTTGGGGAAAAAAAACACCTTTAATAAACTTGTAACGGAATCTCTACCTATACAAATAAACCAAACAAAAATACCTATTTTGCCCCCAAGATGCCTATGGCTTCCGCCTTCACCTTCTTCATGGACTGATTTTTGAAGCACAAAAATGAGAGAAAAATTAAAAAACAAAAAGTAGACCTTTTCAGTTTTCTTTCGCAAGTCTCTGAGTAATATAGAGAGAGTATGAAAAAGTAGAATATATACAAGAGTGGAGAGAGAAATTGTAGTCACTCTGCACTTTGAGGACACTCTCTCTCTCTCTCTCTCTCTAATTTTTAATATAATTATTTTTTATTATTAGTAATTGACTCATATATGGGTCACATAATGCCCAAAAATGATTTTCCTAAAACACGTCATCATCCACTTTTTTTTTTTTTTTTTTTTTTTTAACTTCAGTATTAAAAAGATTCGATTGAAAGAATATATATTACTATTTAGCAATTATTTCATGCATGCAACAACCTGTTTTGATTGTCTTTCCCTCACATGTACGCAGACAACCTATCTTTCTCTCTCTCCCCCTTCTGCTTCTGAGTTGGAATAACCAAAATCAATGACGTGCTGATGAAGAAGAAGAAGAAGAAAAAGAAGTTTTGTAATAAATATTTTCTCCTATTGCCTTACAGGATCAAAATTTCTATTTGCAGTTTCCTGTTTATGATTAGCAAGAAACCATCTCCACATCTAGTCAATTTGAAGGGCAGAGCTTGATAGTCCATTTTTCTCAGGGAAGACCTGAACTTGAGGCGATATGCTTTAATCTATACTTAAGGTTGCACAATTTTTTCTTCTTTCAACCATGGATTCTAAAGGATTGGAGCTAGCTTCCGTAATTTCCAACAAAACCGGAGCAGGTCTTGAAGACTGTGAAGCCATTGTCTCTCTTAGAATCTGTTCTTTAATCCCTTTCCTTTTGCCTCTCACAGTCAAGGAAACATAAGAAACGCTTTGAGGGCTCTTGATGTTGGTGGACTACTTGTTGTGCCTTGCCTTTCTATTTCTATTTAGCATTTTTCTAGTTATGTAATTTATTATTTTGTTATTAAAAATAAATTCAATGAACTATTATCATACGTACGCGGACAACCTATCTTTCTCTCTCTCCCCCCTTTAGCTTCTGAGTTGGACTAACCAAAATCATTGATGTGCTGATGAAGAAGAAGAAGAAGAAGAAGTTTAGTAATATTTATTTTCTCCTATTGCCATAGAGGATCAAAATTTCTATTTCCAGTTTCCTGTTTATGATTAGCAAGAAACCACCTCCACGTCAAGTCAATTTAAAGGGCAGAACTTGATAGTCCATTTTTCTCGGGGAAGACCTAAACTTGAGGAGATATCCTTTAATCCATACCTATGGTTGCACATTTTTTTCTTCTTTCAACCAATTATTCTAAAGGATTGGAGCTACCTTCGTATGCTCTTATTTTTATTGATGGTTGCACGAATTTTGCTTCTTTCAGCCATGGATTCCAAAGAATTGCAGCTAGCTTCTGCAATTTCCAACAAAACAGAGTAGGTATTGAAGAATTTGAAACCATTGTCTGTCTCGGAATCTGTTCTTTAATCCCCTTCCTCTTGCCGCTCACAGTCGAGAAAGCAATAGGACGAGTTTCGAGGGCTCTTGATGTTAGTGGACTATTTGTTGTTGTGATAAGCCTTTCTATTTCTATCTTGTTTTTTCTATTTGTGTTATATATTATTTTGTTATTAAAAATAAATTCAATGAACGAATACTACAAAACATTAAGATTTATAATATTCTTACTTATAATTTTGGAAGAGTCCTTTTAACTTTTTTAAATAATCCATGCAATATAATTACAAGGCTATCATTATCTTTTGTGGTAACTTTAGTATTAGCAAGCTTATTTGGAAAGAATATATTACAATTTAGCAAGTATTTCATTCGTGTGACCACCCAATTCTATAGTCGTTCATTCTCACACGCACACACACTACCTTTATCTCTGTGTGTGTGTGTCTCGTGAGATCAATCTGTGAACCAAGAAATTACGAATGTAGCTATAACAAATGCCTTGGATCGGCTAGAAGATAACCGAATTACAAAGGCATTCAGGAATCAAGTAAATTTGTTCAAATTCCTTGAATGTTTTATAAATTTTTTTGCTTTTTTTTTTTTATCCATTATGATGTATTGATTTTGTTTTCAATTTCTCTAAATGCTTTTCTCTGATTCACTGGCTATTCTAGGGACTATGGAAATAGTCCCTGTAGCGCTTGACTCACTCAAATTCTTTTCCACAGCTACTTCAGCTGATCCGCTTTCAGACCTTGGTCGAATTTCAAACGTTTCTTACTTCAAACATTCACTATCATGACAGATCACTAATAAAGGTATAGGTTTCCCCAAAAAAAAATTGAGGACCTGAATTTTCTAGGCTCCTTCGATGGTCAACAAAGCTAAACTCATTAGGTGATAGCGATATTCGAACCTGATACTCCTCTCCAATTAGAGGAAGTGTAGATAGCTTTCCAGAAACACCATCCAGCAGTTTCCGTTTCACCAGAAGTGGGTGAATGCTGAATTGTCATAATATCATCACCAATGCTCTTTTTTTCATTTGACCCTATAGGTTCTAACTGCCAAATGAATGTAAAAATAGTTTTCATAACGTGCAAATTCAGTTATTGAGAGGTTATATATTTATATACATATAATCTCTGGGCTAGAATTCCATATATAGCATTAAGTTGGCCTTTAATTACAAGAGCAAATTGATTAATTCATCCAAAAGAAAGATATTAAAATGAATATTGAGGACAGCTCGAAATATAAGGGTTTAAGAATACTAAATAGGACCATGATCAGTGACATATTTTTGTCAGGGCACAAAAAGAAGCTTGACAAGTCTCACTTTAAGTCATTAAATTGAAATGTTATCTTTATTTTAAAGCACAAACTGAAGGTTTAGGACAAACATTTACAGTTTGTTTGGTAGGAGTAGATTAGAAGATTAATGAAATATTTAGTTCATTTCGTTTGGCAGGAAGTAAATAAGAAGAGAACCTTTTAATTTAAAACCAACCAATGCATTGGTAAGATTATTCTACAGAATATGAAGTACAAAGAACAAGTGATATATTAAATGATTAATACCCTGCCACTATTAAAACCAAGAATAGGAAAATAACAACATCCACAGGTGAGATCAATCGAAAGAGAATTTAACAAAATTTTGGGAACAAAATATTGACCTAAAGAACATAAATACCTATTACCAAATTTAACCATAAAAGGTACCCTAAAAATATCGGTAACTACAAGAAGTCAAGGTCTGCCTTCGATACTACAACAAATTTTCAAACCCCAAACCCATTTTCGAGCAGAAAAGATTCCCAAGATTCAACAACATTTAATCTGCCATAAAAAAAAAACCTATAAACCCAACTTTTTTCTAGAACAAAATAAAACCATATTCAAGGCATTCTTAGAAATTGGAACCAAAAAAGAAAACAAGATCAACTAGAGAATATATATTTAACAAATATATACAGAAAAAAAATTTTAAAAGTAAAATTCAATCCTTACCATATCCAAACAACTCCACCGTCTTTCTATTCAATTCCTGTGCGATCCCTAAAATTTAAACTCCCTCAAACACTTGATATCTCCCATAACCCAAACCCTTAATCCCAATAATCAAACAAAAACTCCCACCCAAAACTTGTTCGGCATATAAACACATCAATGCCAAGATCGAGAATAGAATCACGGGAAATTTTTTCTGAAGTTTAAGGAAATGTGTCTTCCAGACTTTGCATATAAAATAAACAAAAAGTGAGTACAAAGGCCAAAACACACTCCCTACATATGTCGAAAAACAAAAACACCTTTAATAAACATGTAACACAATCTCTACATATACAAATAAACCAAACAAAAATGCCTATTTTTCCAACAAAATGCCTATGGCGTCCGCCTTCACGTTTGATGGTTAACAAAGCTAAACTCATCAGGTAATAGCGGTATTCATACCTGATACGTCTCTCCAATTAGTCAAAGTGTAGTTGGCTTTCCAGAAACACCATCTAGCAGTTTCAGTTTCACTGGACGGTTGCGAATGCTACATTGTCATAATATCATCAGTAATGATCTTTTTTTGATTTGACTCTATAGGTTCTCACTACCAAATGAATGTAAAAATAGTTATCATAACGTGCAAATTCAGTTTTTGAGAGGTTGTGTATATATATATCTATATATACATATAAGCTTAGGGACAGAATTCCATATATAGCATTTAGTTGGCTATTAATTACAAGCGCTAAGTGATTATTTAGACCAAAAGAAACAAGATAAAATGAATATTGAGGATAGCTCAAAATATAAGGATTGAAGAATACCAAATAGGATCATGATCAGTGACCTATTTTTCTCAAGGCACAAAAAGAAGCTTGAAAAGTCTTGCTTTAAGTAATTGAATTGAAACATTATCTTTATTTTTAAGCACAAATTCAAGGTTTAGGACAAAGATATATAGGTTGTTTGGTAGGACTGAAAAGGGGAAATAAAACAAGAGCTTATTGAAAGATTTACTTTGTTTTGTGTGGTATTAAGTAAATAAGAAGAGAACCTTTTAATTTAAAACCAACCAATGCATTGGTAAGATAATTCAACAGAATATGAAGTACAAAGAATAAGTGAAATATTAAATATTTAATACTGCTCCACTATTAAAACAAAGAATATAATAAACAACACCCACAAAAGAGCTATATCGAAAGAGAATTTAACAAAATTTCGGGACAAAATATCAAAATAAGGAACATAAATAGCCATACCAAATCTAAGGACAAAAAATAGGCTAAAAATATCGGCAACTACAAGAAGTCAAGCTCTGCCTTTGATACTACAACAAATTTTCAAACCCCAGACCCGGTTTTGAATAGAAGAGAATCACAAGATTTAACTACTATAAATCAGCCAAAAAAATAAAATAAAACCAACTTTTTTCTGGAACCAAAGCTTTCTTAGAAATTGAAACCAAAAAAAGAATGGAAGTGCAATAGGAGAATATATATTTAACAAATATAAATAGACAAAAAAAAATAAAGAATTCAATCCTTACCATGTCCAAACAACGCCACCATCTTTCTATTCAATTCCAATGTGATCAATAAAAATTAAACACCCACAAACACTTGATATCTCCCTTAAGGCCCACCCTTAATCCCTATAATCAAGCAAAAACTCCCACCCAAAACATGTTCGACATATAAACACATCAAAGCAAAGACTGAGAACAAAATCAAGGAAATATTTTTCTGAAGTTTATGGAAATGTGCAATCTAGTCTTTACTTTCAAACAAACAAAACAAGACTACAAAGGCCAAAAAATCTCTCTACATATGTTGGAAAAAACAAGCCCCCTTTAATAAACATGTAACACAATGTCTACATATACAAATAAAGCAAACAAAAATACCTGTTTTTCCAACAAGATGCCTATGGCTTCTTGCCTTCACCTTCTTCATGGACTGATTTTTGAAGCACAACAAATGAGAGAAAAATGAAAAACAAAGAGAAGACCTTTTCAGTTTTCTTTTACAAATCTCTGAGTAGTATTGGGAGAGAATGAAAAGAGTAGAATATATACAAGAGTGGAGAGGGAAATTGTAATAGCTCTACATTTGACTTCGAGGACACATACTCTCTCTCTCTCTCTCTCTTTATTTTTTAATATAATTATATTTTATTATTATTATTAACTAACCCATAAATGCTTCACATAATGCCCTGAAATGTTTTTCCTAAAGCACGTTGTCATCTCTTTTGATATCTTCAATATTAAAAGGATTCTTTTGAAAGAATATATATTACTTTTTATAAATTATTTCATGCAAGCGACAACCTATTTCGATAGTCTTTCTGTCACACGTACGCAAACTTCCTATCTCTCTGCTACGCTTCACTCAAATTCTTTTCTAAAGGTACTTAATCTGCTTTCTTTCCTTGCTTTAATTTCAAACATTTCTAACTTCAGACATTCACTATCGGGACAAATCACTGCCAAAGGTACAGGTTACCGAATAAAAATAGCAGACAAGAATTTTCTAGACTCCTTCGATGATGAACAAAGCTAAACTCATAAAGTAATACAGATATTTGAACCTGATATTCCTCTCCAATTAGAGGAAGTGTTGCTGGCTTTCTAGAAACACCTTCCAGTAGTTTCTATTTCACCGGAACGGGGTGAATGCTGAATTGTCATAATATCATCACTAATGATCTTTTTTTTTTTTTTTTAATTTAACTATACAGGTTCCAACTACCAAATGAATGTAAATTCTGTTATTGAGAAGTTACATATATATATACTTATAAGCTCGGGGCCAAAATTCCATATATAGCATTTAGTTGGCTATAAATTACAAGGGCGGTGTTCGTAATTTCACCAAAAGAAAGATGACAAAATGAATATTGAGGACAACACTAAATATAAGAATTTAAGGTTACCAAATAGGACCATGATCAGTTTATCAAGGCATCAAAAGAAGCTTGACAAGTTTTGATAGAAATCATTCAATTGAAACTTTACCCTCATGTTTAAGCACATACAGAAGATTTAGGACCAAGATTTACAATTTGTTTGGTAGGAGTGAAAAGGAAAAAGTATATCAGTAGCTTAATGAAAGATTTACTTCGTTTCATTCTGTACGAAGTAAATAAGAAGAGGACATTTCAATTTAAAACCATCCAATGCATTGGTAAGACAATTCTATAGAATATGAAGTATAAATAACCTGAGACATTTTAAATGTTAATAGTGCTCCACCATTAAAACAAAGAATATAAAAAACAAAAACGACAAAAGAGATATAACGAAAGAGAATTTTACAAAATTATGGAACAAAATATCGAACCAAAGAACATAAATAGCTATTTCCAAATCTAAGTACAAAAAATGCAATAAAAATATAGGCAACTGCATGAAGTCAAGCTCTGGCTTCGATACTACAACAAAGTTTCAAATCCCAGACCCATTTTCGAACAAAATAGAATCCCAAGATTCAACAACATTAAATTAGCCAAAAAAAGAAAAGGAAAACCAATAAACCCAACTTTTTTTCCAGAATAGAATAAAACCACATTCAAAGCTTTCTGAGAAATTGGAACCAGAAAAGAAAAGAAGAGCAATAAGAGAAGATATATTTATCAAATACTTGCATACAAAAAAAGAATGAAAAAAGTAAAATTCAATCCTTAATATGTCGAAACCATGCCACCATCTTTCTATTCAATTCCTCTCAAATTTAATCTCCCACAAATGCATCTCCCATAACCCCCCTAATCATACAAAAACGCCTACCCCAAACATGTTCGGCGTATGTAAATGCATCAATGCCAAGAAAAGGAACAGAATCAATTAACATTTTTTCAAAAGTTTAAGAAAATGGATCGTCTAGTCTATACGTATAAAATAAACAAAATGGGAGTACGAAGGCCAAAAAGCTCTCTCTACATATGTCCAAACCCCCCCCCCCCTTTTGAAAAAACATGACACAAATCTCTACACAAACAAATAAACAAAACAAAAGTACTCATTTTTTCCAACAAGATACCTATGGCTTCTGCCTTCACCTTCTTCATGGATTGATTTTTGAAAAACAACACATGAGAGAAAAATAAAAAACAAAAAGTAGACCTTTTCAGGTTTCTTTCGCAAGTCTTTGGGCAGTATTCAAAGAGAATGAAAAGAGTAGAATATATACAAGAGTGGAGATGGAAATGTAATCACTCGACACTTGACTTCGAGAACACTTACTCTCTCTCTCTCTCTTTACTTTTTAAAATAATTATTTTTCATTATCATTAACTGACTCAAAAATGCATGACATAATGCCCCGAAATGTTTCTCCGAAAGCATGTCATCATCTTTTTTGATATCTTCAATATGAAAAAGATTCATTTAAAAGAATATATATTACTATTTAGTAATTATTTCGTGCATGCGACAACCTATTTCGATTGTCTTTCTCTTACACATATGCAGACTACCTATCTCTCTCTCTCTCTCTCCACTTCAGCTTCTGGGTGGGAATAACCAAAATCAAAGACCTGCTGATGAAGAAGAAGAAGGAGAAGTATTGTGATAAAGATTTTCTCCCATTTCCTCAAAGGATCAAAATTTCATTTCTAATTTCCTGTTTATGATTAGCAAGAAACCACCTCCACGTCTAGCCAGTTTGAAGGGCAGAGCTTCATAGTCCATTTTTCTCATGGAAGACCTCAACTTGAGTAGATATACTTCTTTCAGCCATGTATTCTAAAGAATAGGAGCTAGCTTATGCAATTTTAAACCGGAGGAGATCTTGAAGACTTTGAGGCCATTGTCTCTCTTGGAATATGTCTATAATCCCCTTCCTCTTGCCGCTCACAATTAGGAACTCATTAGGACGAGCTTCAAGGGCTCTTGATGCTGGTGGACTGTTTGTTGTGCTATGCCTTTCTTTTTCTATTTAGCATTTTTTTCTAGTACTGTTATATATTATTTTGTTATTAAAAATAAATTTAATGATTATTACAAAACATTAAGATTTATAATATTCTTACTTATAATTTTGAAAGAGCCATTTAAACTATTTTAAATAATCCATGCAAGATAAGCAAGTTGTTTTGTATCATGCATCTAACAAAACGAAATTAAGTTCTGAACATTTTCACCGTAATTGACTCATAGATGGATCACTGAATGACTTTACATGTTTTTCCTAAAGAATGTCATTATCTTTTTTGGCAACTTTAGTGTTAATAGGCTAATTTGGAGAGAATATAGTATTACAATTTAGCAAGTATTTCATTCTTGCGACCACCTTTTTCGATAGTCATTCTTTCTCACATGCACACCCACCAAATATATCTCTTTGTGTGTGTGTCTCGTGAGATCAATATGTGAACCAAGAAATAACGGATGCAGCTTTAACAAATGCCAAGGATCGGCAAGAACAGAACCGAATTACCATGGCAATCAGGAATCAGGTAAATGTCTTCAATTTCCCTAAATATTTTATAAGTTTTGTTTAATCTATTATGATGTATTGATTTTGTTTTCAATTTCTCTTAATATTTTTCTCTTATTCACTGGCTATTCCTGGGACGAAGGAAATATTCCCTAATACGCTTCACTCACTCAAATTCTTTTCTAAAGGTTCTTTAGTTGATCCACTTTCCTTCCTTGCTGGAATTTCAAAAATTTCTTACTTCAAACATTCACTTTTGGGATGGATCATAGCCAAAGGTACAGGTTACCTCAATAAAAATTGCAGACTGAATTTTCTAGAATCATTCGATGGTGAACAAAGTTAAACTCATAAAGTAATAGAGCTATTTGAACCTGATACTCCTCTCCAATTGAGAAAGTATAGCTGGCTTTCGAGAAACACCGTCCAGTAGTTTCTGTTTCACCGAAATGGGGTGAATGCTGAATTGTCATAATATCATCACTAATGATCTTTTTTTTATTTATCCATACAGGTTCCAAATACCAAATGAATGTAAAAGTTGGTTTCATAACGTGCTAATTCTGTTATTGAGAGGTTATATATACATATACATACATATAAGCTAAGGGCCAAAATTCCATATTAGCATTTAGTTGGCTAGAAATTACAAGAGCAAAGTGAGTAATTCCACCAAAAGAAAGATGATGAAATGAGTAATGAGGACTGCTTGAAATATAAGGGTTTAAGGGTACCAAATAAGACCATGATTACTTTCTCAAGGCACCAGAAGAAGCTTCACAAGTCTTGCGATAAATCATTCAATTGAAACTTTACCTTCATGTTTAAGCACATACAGAAGATTTAGGACAAAGATTTATAGTTTGTTTGGTAGAAGTGAAAAGTTGAATTTCTCAACATACAGAAGATTTCGATGCTTGATGAATTTCTCAAAAATATGCCTTGCTTTCTGAGATCGGATAGAGCCCTATCTGGAGCCAAATGTGCAGCCGGTGCTATTGCTCTGGTGCCGGATGGCTCGTTGGCCCACCCAAGCTCTACTACATCGTGCCTCGGTCTCGTTTCTCATACCAATTTGATATTTCTTCTAGCCCTTTTCAACCAAAAACTCCTATAATCAAAAATCAAGTATAGGGAAGTAAATTATATCTAAAACTACATAATTAAGCGAAGTTATGTAAGATAATGACGTAAAAAGGATATAAAACTTATCATAATTATGTACAAATCACAAGGGTATTAATGTTTTGGACAAATACTAATGCTCAGTTCCAAGCAGCAAACGGAGAAATCTTCCAAGGCAGTCTCATTTCAAAACATCCAGTTAGAATAAAGTTTTTTCCTAATTGCATAATCAAGCCAACTAATTCTAGTTGGGCTTGTCAAGCCTTTTATGTAAACAAAAGAAGTGAGCAAGTCAGAGGTAAGAAAAGGTTAGTCATTGACTATAAACCATTAAACCAGTTTTTGAAAGATGACAAGTTTCCGCTCCCACAGATTCAAAACCTGTTTACTCACTTAGCGAGAGCAAAAATATTTTCAATGTTTGATTTGAAAGCTGGTTTTTGGCAATTAGGAATTGCACCTGATGAACAATTCATAACTGCTTTTTGCATTTCCAATGCTCAATATCAATGGAACGTAATGCCATTCGGGCTGAAGGTAGCTCCTTCAATTTTTCAAAAGGCAATGATAAAAAAGTTTCAACCCATCCTTCACAATGCTGTGATTTAGATTGATGATATCCTTCTCTTTTCAAAAGACGATGAAGCCCATTTGTCACTGTTAGAACAGCTCTTTGACATCATCAAATCCTAGGGTATCATGATCTCGGAAAATAAAAGCTCCATTGGCCTTCATGAGAATGAATACCTCGGTATGAAAATCTTAGATGGTAAAATCCAGCCAGGTCCTCACCTTGTTGAAACCCTTCCTTCATTCCCAGATGAGAACCCGTCCCTAAAAGAGATCTAACAATTCCTTGACATCATTAACCGCATCAAAGCCTTCCTTCCTAACTCTTCTAAATACACCAGTCTGTTGTCACAGCTCCTGAAGAGAAAACCACCTCCTTGGAGTCCTGAACACACCCTAGCCGCTCAAACCCTCAAACAAGTGTGTCAACAACCCCTTCCACAGGTCCCAGAATCTTAAAGATGGATACAGGTAACGAATTCACTATGTAGATGAATGACCTCTCTTTTCCAGAAATAACAAAAGAACCTAGTATCCTAACCAACTCTTATCCGGACAAGAAAGAAAACCCTTGTTTAATCCTTTCTTTGATAGCCTACCTAAGCCTATATCCGTCCTCTTCACAATCCTAGAATTCTACCCACCTGAACTAGCCCATTCTGACACAGTTGACCAAGTCAAAGTCATGCCAGAAAAACCTGTTAAAGCACCAGGCCTTAACCTGACATGACCAAACATCATTTTCGTGATGTGTCCTTTGATCCAGACCAACCTTTCAGCAACATTGCTATCTTTCCTCGGGCACAGTCTATTTCCGAAGACAGGTTTCGGTATTTGTGGACTCTAGCAATTCTTTGCTATTATCCCATAGAAATTGAGATTCACAGTTTCAAAATGTTCTTTGCTAATCCTGACCACTTTCGTAACACATTACTGTGGCATTATCTTACGCTCTTTCAGTCACCTCAAGAGTGGTATGATGATTGCTGCCAGAATCTCCCGGCAGTCCAACGAAGACACATCAAGTGTACATTGCACACTTAGACTATCTTATGGCAAGGCACAGAAAGTTTCAACGGATTTACTACAAGCCTATGCTTTCCCCGCGGATCAACGAATGGACCCTATCCAGAGAATCTTTATCCCAGCCATTTATGAGTCTAGCTCGTGATGAGCTTTTTGTCCACTTGAAGTCCAAAAATATCCTCCAGGAATCTCCAATCATTGACCATGTGGACATCTTTGAACAAGATAGCCAACCCGAAGAAAACTTTATTTGGGATGGATACCCCGCACATTGGAAAGTGCCTTTTCCAGAGGACTATCAATGGTGTCCCTTGTTCCAGAGTCTTTGTCAAGAAGAAACTTGTCAGCCGTGTCCTTCAACAACTTCAAGAAACCCTAAGGTTATTTCGGCACCCTCAGCGTCACATACCTCAACCATGAAGTTTTAATCTGATGCTGCAGTTCGAAATCAGCCACAAAAATATGTCAAAAGAAAAGGAAAGCTCAACAATTTCATGCAATAAATTTCGGCCTAAAGGAGGTTCCATTTCGCCTCTGAATTTTCTACATTTCACCGTTCACATGGAGCAGAATTTTCAGAATCTTGGTTATTCCATCTGACCGAAGATCACACAGATTATCTACTATTTCTTAGTGTCTTTATCTTAGCTTTTAATTCTACTTTCAGTAGCAAAACCGGCAAAGGAAGCAAGCATATCAAACAGAAGTTCCTACCCACAGAAAATTTTCTGCCAAAGGAATTTTCTACTATTGAAGTGTTTTGTTTCATTCAGCCTGTTCAAGTGTTTAATTCAGTTTTTATCTCAAGGTTTCGTCTAGCCTGATTCAAAGAATAAAGAGTTGTCCCTCATGCAAGAAGCAGGCAGCCAGGCCATGAATATTCAGCCATGTCTTCAACAGTATTTGTTGTACATTCTCCTCCAGCTCAGCCTTTGTTTTGTCTTGAGATCAGCCGTGTGTCCCAGCCTTCATGCACGAAATGAAGCTATCCAGCATGCAAGAATTACACAAAGTAGCCATCCTCATATGCAGCAGCATTTTCAGACTGAAGCACTATGTTTTTCAGCCTTATTTTATCAAGTATTCTAGATGTCTTTCATGAATAAATTGAAGCCAGAACAACCATGAGGGATTCGGCCTCATCAGCTATTTTGCTCAACTATGGTTTCAAGTTTCAGTTAATCTATTTTGTCTTCTAGTATTGTTTTACTTACGTATCCATTTTAGGGTTTCTGTATTTTCCTTACATGTTGTATGGTTTTCATTTCCGTGTTGTATTGTACTAAGTCATGCAGCTGGTCCTAACAACGATGTAAGTTGGCCATTATCCTATAAAATGGCAGGCAAGTACTTGGTTTGAGTTTTAGAATAGGTTGATAGTTCAAGTAGTTTCAGTTCTCAGGGTTTTCTAAGTTGTGAGTTTTCTCTTTGTAGAGTGTCTACTGAAGTCTTGTATAGTGTCTACTGTAAATATTTTCCTAGCAATAATATGATGAGTGTTTTCCTTTCAATGGTGTTCTAAGCCCTTAGATCTCTCTCCCGAAATCTTTTGAATTCCCAAAAGAGCTTATGAGTCCTGACAGTAATCCCCGGTTATAGGTGATCTATAACAGCCATAGAAGTGAGAGCAAGTACTATCCCTTGAGTGGTGAGTTAGACTAAACGGAGAAGTACCCGCTTAGCCGGGAGTGCGTCTAGGGGAAAAGAGAAGTACTCATGAGCCATGTCAGGGGTTGGTGCTTGAACCCAACTTTTCTGAGTCTACTAAATCCGAAGACGAAAAGATGGACATTTCAGGGATCCTAATGACTACCCCAGGTAACTCAGGATCGACCACATATGTTGAGGTCCATCACAGCCATGAAGAAGATACGTATGATGAGTCCATGGGAGATAACCGACCACCATCTCCACAACCTGCCCCTCCGGAGAAACCTTCTAAGGAAGGGCTTCAACAAAGTGAGGGCTTGGTTAGATTTTACCATTTGAGATTTTCATACTGAGGTATTCAATCTCATGAAGGCCAATGGAGCTTTTCTTTTCTAAGATCATGATACCCTGGGATTTGACGATGTCAAAGAACTGTTTTCTAACAGTGACAAATGGGCTTCATTATCTTTTGAAAAGAGAAGGATATCATCAATGTAAATCAAAGCACTGTGAAGAATAGGCAGAAAAATTTTTATCATTGCCTTTTGAAAAATTGAAGGAGCTACCTTAAGCCCGAATGGCATAACCTTCCATTGTTATTGAGCATTAGGAATGCAAAATGCCATGACTTCAACAGTATGTGCTGCATATTCTCCTCCAACTCAGCCTTTGTTTTTTCTTGAGATAAGCCATGTGTCCCAGCCTTCATGCACGAAATGAAGCGGTAAAGCATGCAAGAATTACACAGCCAAGTCATCCTAATGAACAACAGTATTTTTGAATTGAAGCAATATGTTTTCAGCCTTATTTTGTCAGGTATTCTAGATGTCTTTCATGAATAAATTGAAGCCAGAACAGCCATGCAAGATTCAGCCTCATCAGCTATTTTGCCCAACTACAATTTAGATGGTATAAAGATATGTTTTTAACAAAAGTAATGCTTTGAAATGATTGTCATCAGGCTTTTTGGAAAGAAAGAGTTGTATCAGGTTTGCCTCCTTTATTTGCAGATAAGGTTAGAGAAAAATTGAAATAAGATTTTAATAATAATATTCCTGATGAATCAATTACATATGGAGAACTCATAAATTATGTGAATATTGTAGGATTAAATATTTGAACTAATTTGAAATCAAAAAATCAATTGAAAAAATATCATAAAAGTTCTTAGAAAGAATTAAGAAATTTTTGTGAAATATTTGGATATGCTTCTTTAGATCCTCCCTCTAGGATACTTAAGAAGATAAAGAAACCCAGGAGAAATAAATAATACAAATCTAGAGAATATAAAAATGAAATTAGAAGATTTAGAAACAGAAAGACTAGGAATCAAAATACAAAAAAAAATAAATAAATAAAATGTTATTCTTGTGGGAAAAGGACATAAAGCAGATAAATGTCCTAAAATAGCTTCCAAAAAGAAGAAAACTAGTCAACTTGAATTTGATGACAATAATAAGGAGAAATTATATCAAATACTTGATAATCCTGAAATTGATAAAGAAACTGAATCTGAAAATAATATATATGAATTGATAAATACTTCAATTAGTTAGTCAGATAGTGAATTTGATAATTCTAGTGAATCTGAAGGAATTTGCAATTTTATTGAGGATAATTGTAAAATTAATATGATTAGTTTTAACAATTTGCCTAAGGAAAATAAAGAATTTTTTTTTGAATTATTAGAGAAAATTGAAGATCCAGAAGTTAAAAAGGAATATTTAGCTAAATTAAAAGACTCTCTATTTAGTAATTCTGATAAAAAAAAATTTTAAAAAAAATTTGCCTTTTAGTGATGTGAATCACTTGAATTATGGCTGGAATTTCAACATCCATCTATCCAATTTTGCCCAAGACTTCAGCAAAAGATTCAAGCTAGTGACTAATGACCATTATTGCCATCCAATATGATCTATTAGTTTGGATTTCTTCAACCCAAATCAATTACCCTAGCCAAGCATTGATAAACCCTAAAGTT
>JAOXNR010035591.1:0-21451 GCA_028571225.1 Parsonsia alboflavescens | reverse complement strand
TCTTCCATATTTTTTTTTATCTTTTAGGATCCCATAACTTTTTTGTTTTGACTATGAAAGTATATAAATATATATATATATATATATATATATATATATATATATCTTTTAAGGTCCCTTAACTTTTTTGTTTTAATTATGCAAGTTCATATTTCTTTTTATTCTTCTAAGGTTCCATAATTTTTTATTGTTGACTAACTAGGTCCACTTGTTCCAAAAATGAGATTTTTAGGCCATATTCACTGGAATTCTTTTTATTTTTATTTTTCCTTAAGGTTATTTTAGGTATAAATTCAAAATCCAAACTCAAGTGAATTACAATAACGTGGAGAGAAAAAATATCAGTTCTATATAGTGTACTTTATCACAAATATTCAAAACTAAATTAATAAATTAGATTGTATGTCAGAGCAAAATATAGTATTAGACTTAATTTTCTAACAAAAACTCTATACTTGACTAATTATTAATAAATTAGCAAAAGCTTGAAATTTAATGTTAAAACTTTTTGAAATTCTATATTTATTGTGTAATATGGAAACAAATATAGTTTTGATTTTTCAAATTTGGAAAAAAATTAGTTATTTTTTTTAAAGAAAACATAAAAAGTAAATCTTTTAGGTCTTAATTATAATATATATATACACAAAAAGTAACAAAAAGATATATATCCTATTTCATACGAAGTGCACTAATACATTTTATACAATTATATATATAACTAAATAACTATATATATATATATATATATATATATATATATATATATAGAAATGTTAGTATGTGTTTGACCGTGCAGTGCAGTAGTTAGTCAATTAACGGTCAAATTTAACAGTTTCCATTTTTTTTTAAACAATTTATTAAAATTTAATCAAGTGCCCCTAGGGTTTAATTTATCCTTTTAGGGTTTAGTTTTATCCTTTTAGGATTTAGTTTATTCTTTTAGGGTTTAGTTTATCCTCTTAGGATTTAGTTTACCGTTAGTTGACTAAATACTGTACTCATTAGTATGCACAGTCAAGCACACAATATCATTCATATATATATATATATATATATATATATAAACTCAGGATTTTAAATTCTTTAAATCTTTTAGGTTTAAGTTATAACAAAAAGTAACTAAAAGATACTAAAACTTTTATCGGTATACTAAAAAGTATTATATAAAATATATTAAAAGATTTAAAGCCTATTAGACTATATATATTTTTTTTTTCTCGATAATATTAATGAGTTTATTATATCACTTAAATAAAACTTTTTGTGATTCGAAATGAATATTGGAAGCAAGGACAATCCATTGACGGGTAGGGGGAAGTGCAGCTTTACTTTATCTTTTTCTTTAGCTTTCTCTTTTTTCTCCTTTGTTCCAATACCTACAGGCCTTAGCACATGCAATCTTCTTCCATATATATTATTTTCCTTCAACCACACCATAATTATACAATTAATTTGGCCGACGGTCTTTTTCTTCTAATTATTCTTTCTTCAATATTACTCTGCAAAATTAATTAGGCTTTATTCTTTTTTTTTTCTTTTTTATTTCCTTCTTCAATTGACTTAAAAGTTTATATTTTCAGTCAAATATTTCTCAAATACACACAATAGAATAAAAATACTTCCACCATTATCGATGTTTAATTTATACTACGTTGAGATTTTCTCACTAACGAATTAAATCTTTGTACTATCTTTTTATTTGATTAATACACTGTCCTTGACTTCCCAGTCTTCCACTATATATATAAATTATGTAATCACTATATATTTTATATACTTGATATTCCTTTCGTCTGAAATTGAATGTTACATTTTGACTTGTACATATTTTTTAAAAATTAGTTGATTTAGTTAGTTTTACACCTCGCAATATTAATTTCTTAAGAAAAATTTAACTAATTTAGGGGTTGAGATATTCATTTCTGAACAACTTAAAATAGCAATAATGTGACGTTCAATTCTGAACGGAAAAAGTAATAAAAAAATTTGACATATATCTTTTTATTATTATTTACGGTTTTTTATAAATTAAATCTTAAAGAGATAAAATAAAAAAGTGTATTACATAATATGATACATAAGCGATCAACAAAACAATCATTTCCCGGGAAAAGATTTTTGAAAGGTGACCGTATGAGTAGAAGAACTGCCGATTACAAAAATGGGTTGTAGGGGTAAACGGTAGTGGTAATAATTTATGGTAATTATGGCATAGATTAATGTTCAACAGTTTTAAATTAATTAAGCATCAAAACTACGCTGGAAATTTGAAAATACAATAAAAATAAGAGTCCTCATTAATTATTCAAAATGGGATGAGTCTATCAGGTGGTTTGACTTGCTTAATCGTTTGTTAGGGACAATAATTTTCTTTTCCATACCGGAAGATTCCGAATCTTTTTTACTGCCTTTTATTCTATCAATAATTATCTATTACTCCCTTCTCACAAGATATAAGTCATTTTAATTAATAAATTTTTTATTAATTATGAGTTTTTATTATTAATTAATTAGATATTTGAATGCATCTTTTTTTTTTTTGTATTACCACTTTAATGATATATAGTGAAATTATGTTTATACTTTTAAAAGGACTATTAGAGGACAGTTTAGAAAGGGGAAAAAAAAAAGTTATATTAATTTTTACAAAATGATGGTTAGGATCTTATATTTAGTATCGGAGGGAGTAGTTATTTTTTGTAGATATATTTTATAATTTACTTCTTTTTAATTAAAAAAGGATATCTAATCTTTTTTGGTATGTGTGTGTTTTCTATTGATGGTGTAGAGAATGATGTGGAAAAAATATGGTAGAAGATTCTAAATGAATAGAAACTTTATTTTTTCTTAGTGCTGTCCCAATCAGTTTATATGTATCTAGACTATTCTGTTAGTAACGACAATTTATTAAGGATAGAGTATTAAATAATATTGAGTTGAACTTACGACATAAGTTACGTGGACTTCACCTTTGCACTACTCGCTGACATCCATGGATGGAAGTCAGATAGAAACCTAATTTTCCTCTTCTTTTACTTTTCACTTCCTTTTTTCATAAGTGGCTAATTTCATTCTCTTTTATTACAAAAGAAATCGGATTTATTTTTCCATTTCACAAACTAGAGAATAATCAAAATTCAGCTTCCACCCTAAACCATTTTTTGAGCTCATAGATTGGAAATAATTGTGATAAAATAAAGGATCTAGATATCTTCTTACACATGTACGTGTCGTTCCTGTTACACTAATAAAATATTAATAAAAATTTTATTCGTACCATTTAATTATTATCTTTTAATATATTTTAATATTAAAATCTAAAAAGATAAACTAAACCTCAGAAGAGCTTCATCTTTTTGGAGACACGTATTAGATTTTTACCAGTTTAACAAAGAGTTATACATATGTAATAGGAGATCTTGGGCCTAAACATAAGTATATTTTGAGGGTCCGAATCTCCTCTTACAGGTTTGTATGCACACTGATAAAATCTCCCATATTTTGAGGCTTAATAATAACTAACTTATTTTAGACGGGAGAGTGACATCTTAATAGAGACTCCTACCCAAGAAAAATACCCCCAGCTTCAACATACTCTCTGACTCCACCTTCTCCCCGGACCAACCCAGACCCCATAACCCCTCTATCTGCAGTACTGAAAAGGACACACACAACTCCCATTAACCATTTCCACCTTCAAAGAAAAAGAAAAAGAAAAAAATTCCCTTCGTCTTCATTTCAAAAATGCCATCCAGCAAGATTAAAATGCTCAAGAACTTTAGAGCCTGTGGTTGTGGCAATGCGAAGAAAGAAGAGATTTCAGAGCCGAAACCAAGGGCAAAACCGAAGCCGCCGAGTAATTTCTATCAATCTTCAGCTTCGAGTTCTTGGGAAAGAGGTTTCGACGACTATACTTCCACCACATTGTCTTTTAGATCGACGCATTGGTCCGAGAATGATCCGAACTGCTCCAAAATGGTTAACCCTTACCCGAAACTAGGTGACAGCCTCGCCGTCGTGAAGGATTCCGAGGACCCTTATGAAGATTTCCGTCAATCAATGCTTCAGATGATTCTGGAGAAGGAAATCTATTCCGAAGACGATCTCCAGGAACTTCTCAACTGCTTCTTGCAACTGAATTCCCATGATCACCATCAGATCATCGTTCGAGCTTTTATGGAGATCTGGAACGGCGTTGCCGCCAAACAACCGGCGGTTTCATCATGAAATTAAGTGCTCGATCACATGGGGACCGGCAACCGGAGTGTGTCTCAATTTCCAATATTCCTCACTGCACAATATGGGTTCTTCTTAAATATTCATGTAATCATAGAATTTCCCATTTCCAGTTCAGTACTGGATGATCTGAATCTCCTCTCTGTTCCTTGAAAATGGCTTCTTCTTTTTTTCCCCTTTCCATGATATATATATATAAAAGATCATTTTGGGTTCGACTTTCGAGTCATGATCAACAGTTTTTCTTGCTCCCGGGACGGCATCTCAGATATGTCATCTAAGTACACTTCAATATGTGGTCACGGGTGAAAAGAACACATGCAAAACAACCCTCAATCCGTCCCAAATCCAAATACACCCCTACCTCTATTCAATGCGATGGTTTTGATTTTAATAAATTTTATTGAAAAAAATTGATTTAATTCAACAAAATCAATTCCTTTGTAAAAGAATATAAAAGAGATAAAAAAAATTTTCTCCCCAAAATCTTTTTATGACTTAATTGTGTTAGTAAAAGAGAATATTAGAATATTACATTTTTTCCGTCAATTGTGATCTAAAAGAGAATGCACTAATTTTGTCATAGGTTTAATACACAAGTAAGGTAAGCTTATGATTGAACCTATATACTATGAACATGCACATTTATCTTCCAAATCCTTCACCAGTGAGACTATGCCCCGAGAGCAACTCAACACGGGGCATGTTGTCATTCTTGCACATTTCCAACCTAATATTTGAAACGCATGGAATGGTCAAATTAGTCGTGTGGCAAGGGAAATATTTGAATTTCCAAGGCAATAAAGTTTGGGAATGGAAGAAATTTAAATTGGTCTGATAGAGTGAAGAGGTGTGTTTGTGTATAGAGTAGTCGTATTTCCTCCCCGTCCTATTTTATCTATCTCATTTAATTTTGGCTTAAAGGAGGAGTATTATTTACTGCTTCTGACTCTTCACATTTTCCAGGACTTGCTAACATTTACTACTACAAGCTCTAAAATATTTACTACTATTTATTATTAAGTGGTTGGCTGTCGATATTCTTCATTTATAGTTCTTCCATCACTCCATAACGTTTATTTAATACAAATAAAAAATTTTGTAAAAAAAGAAGCATTTTTTAATCCATCTTTGTGATGGAAAAATGATTGCCTAAAATGGTAATTTTGGATTTAATAACGAGCAAAATTAACTTTATTTATTCTCCCTAATTTCTAAATATTTTCAAAAAAAATAAAATAAAATAAAATTTTCAGCATTCGAATTTTGAAGTTTAAATTTTTTGATGGATGGTGTAGTCGTAGGAGTACATGGCGTGTGGTCTGCTGTTTTTAAATGTGCTTATGAAATTTTTCTAGTATATATACAAGGTTTATATATCCCAGTTGTGCACATAAGATTTTTTTTCTCAATTAATTATTTTCTATTCATGTATTTTTTTTCTTATAGTAAAATAATGTGTTTGTGTTTATAGTTTCTAGTATTTTTTTTCCAGTTCCTCTACATTTTATGTTATTTATTTATATAATTATTATTATATTTTATATTTCATATTTTATTTTTTGTCCAAATTAATGGAGTGGCAAGCATGCATACCATAGGTGTTGAGTTCAAATCTCACCTATACCTATATCGAAATGTATGTAAATTAGCCGGATTCCACTAAAAAAAATTTATTTTGACGGAACACTTTTCTTTAGGTAGGATGTCATCTATTTATTGAGGTAGGATGTCATATATTTATTAAGAGAGGTTTCTCAAGTAAGTAGGACTTACTTAAATAAGTAAAATATTTTTATCCTCTGATGATTTTTTTTCTTCAAAAATAATAAATTAATTAGATTTTGTTTTTGCATATTAGCAAATTATATTTTACGGTACACAATTATATGTACAAAAAAGAATTGAGCACTTCCTCCTTCCCTGATCATAATGAAGTCATTTGAATTCACTTTCTTTGTATCTTATTATAAGTCATTGTTGATTTATAATGGATATTTCTTTATTTTTTTCCCCCGATATTTCTCATGCTCTCTCTCCATAAAATATTTTTCTTTCTTTCATTTTTAATGTGCTTCTCTATGGGAATATTTTGGAGAAAAAACTTTATTTTAATATTCTCCCGTTACTATTTATAAGTCATATTAACTACTTTTTTTCTAATCATAAAAATGATGCTAGTGATAGAATGATTGCAAATGACTTAATAATTAGGATTAAAGGAGGAAGTTACTTCTCATATGGTAATAGTATGACTTTATAAGGAGAACAAATACAAACATGAAGCTGATGGTAACATAGTAGTAGACAACATTATTAATAGAACGCAAAGAGGGAATAATATTTGCCTGAAAGTGAGTGTCGCAAAGGCTTCCCAAGTCTGATTTACAATTTACTACGTACTCCTGACCTTACTGCCAGGTTTGTGGAAAAGAGGATGAAACTTGCATTGCATGCCCTAATTAATTTGATGAAAAACATAGAGAGACATGAGTTTAACAAGAGAGATTGGATCGTACTAGCACTGCATATTCAGCAGGGCCACTATGCGAGCATTGCTTTGGAGAACAATACCCGAATTGAATTGTTTGATATGGATTTTAATATTTCACCCACTGATGTTCGTATTATGCATGTTCTGGTTACGGTTTTGTTTATCTCTCATCTATTTCATGTAATTAGATGTTTCACTATATATATATATATATATACAAAAAAATGTTATAGAATACTACGGAACACACCTTATAAAATATTCAAATTAAATCTCTAATAGTCAAAGTTAACGGTTAACTTTTTTAAAAAAATAATAATAATAATAAAAATTTTGATCCAGGATCCCTAGAGTTTAGTTTATCTTTTTAAGACATAATATATAAAATATATTTACAAAAAATAATTTTTTTTATTGAAGATTTAAAAAATAAAGTCAAATGTTGATCATTAACTTTGACCGTTAGAAATTTAACCGTGCACTTTATACGGAATGCATTAGTGCACTCTATAACATTACCCTATATTCAGTAGTTTACAGTTCTGCATGCATTTTAAGGGTAAAAGAAAGAATCGTTGTTTTAATCAAAATATCAAAAATATATCTTAGTCAAATTACTTGGAAAATTGATGTAAGAAAGTAGAAAAAGTGCAATAAATACTTATGAAATTTGTAAATTTACCAATAATAAGAAACAAATTCAAAAGGCTAAATTGATCTATAATGTTCAATAAATTTAGAAATTAAAGCATCTTCTAATTTTAAAAAAAAAAACTAAATACAAAAATTATTTTTTTGTTTCAGAAAAAAATAAAACCACTTTAGGTTTTTCATGTAATACAACGACAATAATAGTCGGCAATGAACATGTAATAATGGCGATTTAATTGATTCTTATAAATTAATCGTAATGAGTATTTAATTAATTTAATTGATAAGAATCAAATCAAGGAACAATGATAATCATTAAATATTACTCCTCAACATCGGCAGAGTAAAACAACGCATTCGTAATAAATATCAATTTATTATTAATATTTAAAATAATTTAATAATTAAATTGTATCATTCTATAACATTATTATATTACTAAATACTTCCTTCATTAGAAACTGAATATCTGTATTTTTATTGATACAAAATTAAAGAGTGCTTTTAACCTTCAAAAATTATTAATTTATCCTCTTTATTAATAATGTAATTAGTAATAAATGTAGAAAGTTGTTAATAAAATAGAATTATAAATACTTAATTAATATTAAATAACCCATGTGAAGGAGATGGACTTATTGTGTCCAAAAGAGGGCCCCGATGAGCCAAAGCGCCAAGGAGCCTGGTGGCGGAAACAGCGCAATGGGAGAGGCGGCCCAAGCCGTCCACCTGGACTTGAGGTGAAAACTCAGGATAGGATCAGGTGCCCACTTCTGTTAGCTTTGTCATTCATACTTATCTAAAACCATTAATTGAATTTTTTTCAATCTTATCCTTACTTAATTTTTAAAATAATTCAGGATAATTGAATTGATATTAAAATTATCCACAAAAAACAATAATGATTAATGATCAATAAAGAGAACAAAGGGTAATTTTGTCTTCAAAAAATAATTTCTTAATTAACGTATAAAGTTTAAAAGACAATTACTCAGAAATACAAAAAAATAATTTTTTTCTATATAAATCAATTGTTGCTTTTTTACGAGACATGTAAACTAAGGACTCGTTTATATGAATTTATTAAAAAAACGAGTTTCATAAGTGTTTTTTTCTTAAATTAAATTGTTGGGTGCTGTAATTTATAAGTATTTTTTAAAATTTTTTTTTTTATGAAAAAAACTTTTAATGTTTTTTTTTTAATTTTGCTTTTAGTATATTTTTTAAGATATAATAAAATAGTTATATTTTATAAATGATAATATTTTAATGTATTTAAGAAAATTTCAATTATTTTTAACACTGTACACTAAGAGTTGAACATTTTTAAAAAATATCATAAACTAAAAAATAGATTGAAAAATAATAATAAATAAATTATATTCAATTTAATCTCAAAATAAGTAAAAAAATTATTAATTTTTTCTAGTTTTGACATATTTTTATTCGTTATAAATTATAAAGATAATGGGGGTGAGAAAGTGCTTAAAATTTAAGTGATTTATTTATTTATATATTTGTGCTCTTGTTTTTTTATTTAAGCACAAATAAATGGGATTTTATTTTACTTAAATTTTTTTAAAAATAAAAAATTAAATTCTTTTTTCTTTAAGAGAAATCCAAATAAACAGGCCTGAGCCAGTCAACTTTGTCTCTCCTACCAAAAATCCTTGCAATTTACCATTAAATTCACCTATCTTAACATTAAGGAACTATATCTAAAATTTATTTTTATTTTTTAGAAAATCTCCAGATATTATTTTCTATCTTTTAATAACTAATTCATTAAAAGTGTATATCTTTGAGTATGAATAATGAATACTATTGATTCATACATGAACATGAATTCTTAATGAATTTTATTTCAAAAGTCCTTCGAGATACTCTTAATAGATGGAGTGACAAGTACATATACAACAGATCTTAAATTTAAATTTTATCAATATTTTCTTAGATAAACTGATGTGCAGGCAGACTGATTCGATACCGCTAAAAACAAAAATACTAATTTTCTAAAAAAAAAAAATGGAATTACTAAACTGTAACCTTAAAATCAGAAAATTAAAAGAAAAACCGTAATCTTTTAGAAATTTCAACACTGCTTCTTCAGTTATTTATTTTATTTAAGCTACCTACCTAAACTCAAAAAACTTACTGTGCGTATCTACCGCCTAGCAGAGACGGACACAAAGGCCGTAAGACCCCTCTTGCCGGCGCGAGAAAGGATCCCTGCTGCAACTCCCCGGTACTCTTCTACTGATTATTGAGACACATTGCTTAGGTTTTTTATTTTTTATTTATTTTTTAATTTTGGGGTGTTGGCTGTTGGAATTCGTTGGTTTTTTTTCTCTCTTTGTATCGTGAATTTGAGTTTTTTTTGGCATTACTCTTCTTTGAGATATTTTTTATTCTGTGATTTTCTTTGTTCAATCAACTTTGCTAATCTACAGACGATAAAGATTGTTCATAACATCGGCAGAATAAGGAGAATTTTAACTTTAAAACTAGAAAGAACCTATCTTTGTTTGTTTGGGAACATTAGTTTTAGAAAAAGAAAAAGCCAAAAAGGCATAAAATATAGGGCTTGGGAATCTTTTCAATGACTTGGGAAAAGAAAGCCTTTTGGGGATTCTTTGTTCAACTCAAATGGTGTACTCCCTTTGTGACTTTGGTCACCAGAATATAAATCTTTAAAGTTTATCTACTCATAAAATATACATTTTTCCGTCGTACCTCACTTAGACATTAAAAAAAGGGTTGTCTTTAGTGGGATAAGTGATTCAAAGGTAATTTAGGCTAATTACTATTACAAAGAGTTTTGTTGGTTCTAATGTCTTGGCTTACATGGAAATTGGAATGCCATTTAAATTTATGCCACCCTTCTCTGTTGTGGGGAAAAAAGCCTGCAGAGGATCCTTTTCAATGTGTTCTCCGTCTGTACATTACTTCTATTTTGAATACGGCCAAGTTTCATGATTGATTGAAGATGATTCTTTTTTATGTTTATTGAGCAAAATCTCAGTTGTTTTAATCTAACCCAAGTTGAAATCCTACTCTTTTTCCATTTGTCTTGCATAGTAAACCATGTCAGGACTAAGGTACTGCTGGATATAAATTTGAATTCATAGGAGCTGATTACTTCCATATGAGGAGATAGGATGGAATCCAGTAGAGTCCGTTTCTAAGTAAATATTAGTTCTCGATAAATCTGCAAATGATATTTTTCATCTTATGATAGTATGGGGAGGTAAACCTACAATTAAAGAATAAATGAAGATCAAAAAATTTAAGAGTAAAATAAAATCCACTGTGGCAGACAGGATTCTATGTTGATGTTGATGAACATCAACATAGAATAATTGGCTATTGTGCTATGTTGATGTCACATTGAAAGAGAGAATGATTGTTAAACCCACCAAGACTGTGAAATTAACTTATTAATAGTATCACCTCTTACTATTTTTTGCTGGTTGTATTTCTTTGCTTACCTTGTGGTTATCCTCAAGGTATGTTTCCATTCCGTCATGTCTGGAAAAAGGTTAAATTTTGGATTTGTATGGATGAATCCTGCGACTGATGGGGGATCACTCATTGCGAGCTGTGAGCAATGGGTGATTTCTCAGTTCTCTGTCGGAATGTTTTTCTGTGGCAAGTTGAATTTTTTCTTTGCTTCTGGTTTCAGATGGAACATCTTAATCCCATGTCCAAATGTCATGTGTTGGATGCCAAGTGCTTGAAGGGTGCACTTCCGGATAGTGATAATACAGGTTCAACCTTCAAGCCAGTTTTCAGAAACCACTTAACTCGGAAGAAAAAAAAATAATAATGACATGATAGAGGTTTCAGATATGCCGGAATTTGAAGGGTGTAAGCTCTCACTGTTCGCGAATGTTAAATCTGACGTCCAAAAGTAAGTGGCCTGAAGAACGTTTCAACCAAGTTGCTCAACTTGCGAAAGTTGCCATGGCATCACCCAACACCATGATAGATGAATTCCATCTAGCTAAGAAGTTTGTTACTAGTCTCGGGTTATCAGCTGAAGAAGATTGCAGTGAAGGTAGTAGCAGCAAAAACTATAGTGACGAAGTCGACAGTGATGAAAAATTTGATGTGTGATGTAATTTCATCTTCCCAGATATAACTCCATCTCTGCCAGCCACTTGCTATTATTGTCTTGTTCCCTCTTGGATCGTATTTTTCTATTCATGTTTAGGATTATGTTTCATACCCGAAGAACTTATTCTGGCTATTGTTATTTCTGGGTTTTGGAATTTGGATGTTGGTAGTTGGTTACAAATACTATGAAGATTGGCTTGTGGTAGTGATTACAAAAGTTTGTTATATGCTTGGAAAATCGAACTCAACCTGGGGATGCAGGATTCCCTTTAAACTTTACCTAAGTAGAGCAAAGGATGCTGATTCGTGACAGAATCTAATGAGAGCATTTGAACCCTGATTCATTTTCTATCTTAAAATTCCAATTTTTAACTAGGACCCTAATTCTAAATGGGTCTTTCTATATCGAAATGAATCCTAAAAATTGAGGCTGTTTTCTAATTTTCAAATACTGACCAAATGTGATTTTGAATACTAATTTTTTCGACTAATTTATTAGGTTGGTCTACTTCTTCTCTGCTGAGTTGAAGAAAAGATTAAATGTCAGGAAAGTCCCTATTTACCAAAAAGGATAAGAAAAGAATTTGTTATTAATCCACCATTAACAAACAATTTGAACAAATTTATCCCTAATACACCTCTAAACCATACAACACGCCGGCATGTTTTTCCGGACCGCCATTATTTACAAAGTACAGATCACGCATCTTTTGGAATGCGTGCCACGTCAGCAAGCTATCGGAGCCGGCTTGGTGGCTCTTCCCGACCGCCCGGTTTACCTCTAGAGTACTGGCTACTCGGTCTAACCCTCCGTACAGGCTCTGGCAGTATCTCATCAGGTGCTTCACATCATAAACGTTGTTGCCGAAAAACGCCTTCATCATCTCCAAAAATCCTTCCATGTCCTCTGGCAACTCGCAGCGCGTGAGGATCTTCACCAAGTATCCGAAATCATACGCGCTGTGAAAAGTCACCCAGCTGACCAACTCGTTGCAGACGAGTCCGGAACCCATTGCCAACTCAGCAAAGTCAGCTGAGTCAATACCAAATTCCCGGTTCTTCTCAAAATCGATACCGTGCCTGCTGAGAAGGTCAATCGAATCTGGAGCGTAAAGATCACGCTCCAAATCGAAGTCTGAGAAGTTGAACTGCCAGATAAATTGACAATCACCGGTGCCGAGATCGGGAAGATTACCGTCAGAATCGGACAAAGTCAAGCCTAACTGGATAATATGCAGCACGTCAACATTCGCTTTCAGAATCTTATAATGATCACAAGGTTGAGGCTTCCTCCAGCGGTAAGGTTTTCCATGATCCTCCGAACTAGGCTTAAAAATCACTCCAGGAAACTCTGTATCCATGGAGATAAACGGAAACTCGTCAATCACACCACGGATCAATTCAAATTCAGACTCGAGATTAGCCGCCCATACTTCTCGAACTCGAATCTGTCTTCCTGAGCCTAAAGTAGCTTCCTTTTTACCTTTCAGCCGCTGCATGATCACAAAATTTTTCCCACCTTCAGCCATAAAATGAAAATTTTCAATAAGGAATAGGAAGAATTGCTTGATATTTGAGCTTGAGAGATTGTTGAGAGGAAAGGATAAGGATTGGGTGATTTATATACCGGGGGCGGAGAGGCAAGAGTGAGATGCTGCTGGGAAAGGGGGAATGAATCCGTGGGGTTTTTTAATTAAAGGAGGCAAGTGGGTATTGTTAGAACTTAGAAGTTCAGTGTTCAACGCGTAAAGGACGAAGAAATTTTGACTGGAATTTTGATGGACAGTTCTTTCGATTTCCTTTTTCCTAAGTGAAACGTTTTAAATTTTTTTTTTTAAAGATTTCCCCCCTTTTATTATTATTATTATTTTGTTTTTCTTATTTTAGGAGAAATTAAGAAAGGAAACAGACTTGGTCCAAATTCATTCCTTTGTTGTTTCCTACTCTATCCGTTTAAAAAAAATATCATTTAATGATTTTTCATCAAAATTAAATTAATTATAACATTATTCATTTAAGACAATATTGCCTCTCTTTTAATTTACTTTCAATTGCACCCTCATTTATTCTGTCTTTCCTTTCCTCTTTTCTCTCATTTATTTGATTGGTTAATTTAAAAGTTAGAATGTATAAAGTAATTAATTGCATTGAAAAATGTTAAAAGAAGTTTGACAAAGAAATGATGATATAAACAATTCAATATTACTTTTTGTCTTGAATTGTATAAACGACAGTAATTTTGAAACGAAACTCTCTTCTTTAAATGACATTCTTTTTTAAATAGAGGGTATAACGGATTAATTGAAATTTCATGCCGGTTTTTTTATAATGGGAAAAATTATTAGGTAATATCATACTCGTATAATTTATGGTGACAAAATTCAAATACTAAGATTTTTTATATCATACCTCTTGGAATATTTATATATATATATATTATTACGAAGCCCTTGACACGCAATTCATTATTATCGTTGTTGTTATGTATTTTTATTAATGGACTTGTGAGTTAATTTAGTTTCACTAGCTTGGCGGGGATCCTTTTTAGAAGATAATACTAAATCTTTAACCCAATCATATTTGCTATTTTATGATTCGAATTCATGAGATTTTATAAATTATTTTATAAAATTTTAAAAATACGTGTAATAATCTTTTTTTAAAAAATTAAAAATTAAAAATTAGGTAACAAAGAATGTATCAGGAGATTGGAAGTGTATGAATTTCTTTGGTTTTTATTTTCAGAATAATTTTTTTTAAAAACTGTTTCTATTATCTAAATCTTGTCTTCAAAATTACTTCGAAAAAAGATTTTAAATGTATTTTGTCATGTTCTTTTGTTCAGTTTTCTAAATAAGTTAATTTTCTCATATAATTCTATTTCTATCTTTAAATTACATCCATTATTATCGGAAATTTTTTAACTTTTATTATTTTGATTTTTAAAAAAATGCATTTTATTTTTGGTTTTTTATAATATTTTTCAAGTTTTTTTTTGTTGTTTTATTATTACTATTGTTTAAGTTTTCTACTTTTCTATTTTCGTGTATTTCCTATTTTCTCTCCTTAATGATGTGCTACCTTCGTCCCACAATATAAGGCGTTAGTCGTCATTTTACGTGGATTAAGAAACAATAAATATACTTTTGTTATGATTAAAATATCTTTTTATCTCTCATATTTATAACTATAATTGTATTTTTTCATAATAAATGAAAGAGGATATTAAATCGAGGGTAATAGTGAAAAAAACATAATAAATACACATGGTAAATTATACAATGACTTATATTGTGGGACAAACTAAAGTTGCTAAAACGACTTATATTTTTGGAACTGTGAGAGTAATTTTTTTTTAGCAAGAATTAATTATATTATTTTTTTAAGGGCAAAGTGTTAATCTATTATCCAAAATTAGGTTCAAAGAAAATGTGATATTAATAATAAAAAAACTTCTTGCCAATTGAATACCTATACAAGCTGCCAGCCTAAAATCTAATACTTTAACATCAAAATTCGATAAAATTTGCACGTGTTTAGCACTTAGCTCCATTTTTTAGAGGCAAAATAGTCCATACATTAAAATTTTCCCCCTAAATCATCTTGCTCATGAAATGACTTTTTACTTTCTCATGATTCTCTCCCCTTGTTAAAACAAAAGCCTTAAACCTCTACCTCGGGTGGTTTCCATTGGAGCTGTCAATTGGGACTAGCCAACTCCAATCTCAAATATTAGAAAATTTAAAGAGTCAAGATGGATTAGTCTCATTCTTTGAAGGACTGTCAAAAATTCAAAATTCTAATCTAATCTAACCCCACAAGGATCGAAACAGGTCAACCTTTCAATTTTCAATTGAAATAAAACATTTATATATAAATAAATATATATATATATATATTTTAAAAATATTTAAAATAAAACATTTTAATTTTAACACCACTTCAATAAAAATGTAAAAAATAGTAAACAAAGTGAATAGAAAATTAGAGAATAATACATAGAAGTATATACAAACTAAATATAAAAATGAAAAACTTCATTTCATGATTTAAAACTCCTTGCAGTAGAAAAAAATTAAACAAACAGTTTCAATAAAAAAAATATTTAATCATATTCAATAAAGAGAGGAGTGATTGATTCTTTCACACTCCCAAATGGATCTGGAGTGCTTCCAGCATCAACCAGTTCAAAATGGTGTGCAAAGCCGAGTAGGGTCTTTCTCTGGTTCAGACTTACCAGAAGTGGCACTGCAGCAGCAACACGAGATATAAATTGGATTCCTTTCTTTCTAATACTTGTACTTTAGTTTTGGCTCTCTCTGTTTCAGCTCTCTCCTCTCTTTTTATTCTGATAATAATTTTAGACAGAAAAACAAGGAGAAGAAGAATAAGAAGAAGAAGTCTCAGCATTGCAAAATAAAACTGTGATGTACCTGCAAAATAAAGTTTCGGCGGTGAAGATATTTTCTTGGAACCCCTTTTCCAGCCGGAACTTGGAAGGCATCTCTGATCCTAAGATTCTTCCAGTTTCTTCTTTTTCAGATCAGTTCTTGATAGAAATTCAGGGAGTTAGTCAATGAGTTTCTGAATTCTGAGTCTGAGAGTGAGATCACTGAGATGAGACGGTCGGACCGAGAGGGAGTCTCGAGTGGCAGAGAGGTGAGAGCGGCAGGCTATGTCATGTAAGAACTAAGAAGAAAGAAAAAGAAAATATGCCTTAAGACAAACCAATCTTAAAAGTAAGTATGTAATAAAATAATTAAATGAATTATATTTTTTTTAATACTTTGATTCCAAGGATCAGCCCAACCCGACTCGATCTCATGAAATTCTCATTGAACATTGACCCTCAAGAAACGGACTAAAAAATCCTATCTTGCTATTAGGATAGGTTTTCCAAACCCAACCATTTAATAATTTGGGATAGGATCAAGCAGGGCCTAAGTACCCATCCCATTTTGATGGCTCTAGTTTCCATAGTTGATCAGGTTTCTCATTTCACTAAGTGTTCATTGAAGATTGAAATCTTTTACTTCATCTCATGTGGTTGAAATTATAAATATGTACCGGATAATCATGTCTTCCTTCTCTGGCTGTGATAGGTTCTATAAACACCCACAAATAGAACATTGGTTGTAAATTGTGATTCTTAGGAACAGATGAAGCCAATTTATAAGAAACTACGTTGAATTGATCCAAGAGTTTTTTTTTTTTTTTGATCTCTCATATCATCCACCGGACTTGGTTTCTTGTCTCCTTAGAACTCAAGGATACAGAGGTACGAGCCTATAGAACAGATCCGGTTCAAGTAAGGTCGTTGATCTAAGCGTTACGTGGATGGTTGTTAGTCTTCCCCATTCAACTCCAAGACTATTACAAATTACAATGGAAGTAAAAGGTGATCGTACATGCAAGATGATTTGGGGGGAAATAGACTATTTTGCCCTCAAAGATCAGGACCATACACCAAACACTCGCAATTCTTGCTTGAATTTGGTGAGAAAGTTGTCGAAAGTAGATATTTCTTGATAGACTATTGGAACCCGTAACTTATATAGATATTTCTTGATAAGGAAAAAAAAAAAATTGATATCACATTTGACTTTGCGTCTAATTTTGAAGTAGATTGATCATTCTCTTTTATTTTAATTAAGGTTACTCATATTATTACTTAAATTTAATTTCAATCATAAATTAATAACCATTCTTTTTGGTGTTAATTACTTTGGCAAATGTTTCTATAACATTTCGGGGAGATTTATGCATTGATTTTCTTTTTAAACAAATTAAGGACAATTTAGAAAATCTCTAAATGGCTTCAAAATTTGTTGTCAAGGGATTTTTTCTTGCCATATATTTTCTTTAATTCACTACTAAGTTCTCAACAATTTTTGTAGGATTTTTCACGAAAATAGATGTGATTTTTTAAGTTTTTATATGCTTTTATTTCTACTTTGGCTTGTTTGATTAATTTTGATCAACAATGTTTTTAATCTAAGAAATTTATCTTATTATTAATCACAATAATAAAAATTTATACATTAATAGAAACTATTCATTCCATCCTTATGTTACTTATAGTTAATTTTATAAAAATTAAGCTGTATATATTTTTTCCTAAAATATCTTTATTTATAATTAAAATCAAACTAACAATCGTGACTAAAGAAGAGAGAGAAGGATAATATGATAAAATATCCATACAATACTTAATAAACTAATAATAACGATTTAAAACCTAAATAAATTGCCTTAACTTTACAAAGAAGAAGAAGAAGATTCTCAGGTAATTCCGAAGTCAATAAAATATAAAATGGTGCTTGAAAGCAACACAGACTGAAACACTACCAATGGTTTGGGAGTCAAGTTGACGAGACAAGGAAGTATTTATGTTCATTCTTTATTAATCCATTTCTTTATATATTAATCATGATGGAAACGTGACAGTTCAGGAAACCGCTGCTGAATTTCTTCATGTTTTGTTTGTTCCTTGGAGAGATATAAGTTCATGGCATCAGATCGACATCGTCTTTGTTTGGTATTCCATCATGCACGCTGTATTGACTCGGCCAGATTGACCAGTTGACCTCTTTATCAGTTACTCCTCTATTTGACTTTACTTTTTTTTTTTTTTTTTTTTTTTATTGTCTCAAGTTATTATTAGTAATTTAATTTAATACATTTTTTACTTAATTTTTTTTTTTCAATATTACTAGCTCTTTCTCTTTCTCCCAGTATACATATTTTTCTCTCTTAATTCTTAATTCTAATGGGGATATTTTGAAAGAAAAAAAAAATTTACCTTAATATCTGTAAAACGATTACACACAACCTATTTTAGAGATGGAGTGAGTACTATATTTTCATTTAAAATTAAATATATTTTTGTCTATGTTTCTATATTAATTAATAATTTCTATATTTTTTTTTTTCTGGAACAATATAAATGAAAACAAATGTTTGTTAAAAATTATCGCCGCCAGTTGTATTTTATATACATCCACACTGGAATGACTTAAACTATTTAATTCCTTTGTTTTATGAGATAAAACTATTTAATTCCTTTGTGAATGGAAACTTTTAATTATTGGGAAAGAGTCCAGATTTGAACCCGCCCACCGTTAAAAAGAAAAAAAAAAAATAATAAAGATTGAATAATTTGCAGCTGTAAAATGGAGGTCCTCAAATTCTGCAACTGCGGATAGACTAATGTCCGAATACTGCCATCATGGGTCCCATAACCCGTCTTTTCTGATGCAACATTTCATCACCATTTGAATTTCTGCTAAGCTTCAACAAACGGATTTTTTTATTTTTTTTATTTTTACAATATACTAAGAATGAACACCATAACATGTCACGTGGAAAAAAAAAAACATGTCAAGTGAAAATTTTGTCGTCATGTATAGAGTGGAGAATAAGGGGAAACAAAAGGTTAAATTGAAGAAAGAGAATAGACGGGACATTCCAATGAATGAAGTGATATGTACATAAATTATCGATCTTAACTTTGAATTCAACTAAATAGTTTTTCTCTCATTTAAGAGTTATTTTTTGAAATTTTCCTCTTTTTTTTTTTTAAGAAAAAGAAATCCATCCAAATGGTACAAATAATGATATGTTTAAATTTTATTAATATAACACACGAGGCCAAAAAAATCTCGAGTTCAAAACAGTAAGCTGATGAAGATAGAAAGGGTTAGAAAAGATTTGGGGTAAGGATAAAAAAAATTAAAAAGAAAAGAAAAAGGAAATGGATAAATAATTATAAAAATTAAAAAAAAAACCTGCTTAAGATAAAGAATTTTTCATTAAAATACACAATGATAATTGGTATAATGATTAACAACAGCCTTTTTAAATTTTAAAGTAGGGTTAAGTTGAGACGTGAAGGCAAGAATTATCCAAAGAAAGGAACGGTGATAAAGGAGTCGATTGCGCAGCCAAGTTGGATTGGGTTTGCCTAAAGTAATTAGTTCGCAGTGCGCGAGCTTGCCCCCCCACACACAATTATTTGACTGAATTTTGGTTTTGGGTGTTGACCAGTTACCGGGTCCCAAATGAGGTTTGAAGTTTGAACTCAACTTTCATCTTTTAAGTAAAATAATCTCACATGTTTGGATCAAAATATTATTGGATTTCTTATGTTTTTTTTTTTCAGTTATTAAGATCTCATATCAATTTATGGGTAGCCATTAAGGTTCACACCATTCAATTCCGACCATTTTCATGGCGACGTCGATCATCTAATAAACTTTTCATAAATTCTTAGGGGTAAAATCATCTTTACACTTTAAATATTAAATTTTTTTTATTATTGTTTCTTTTAGCCCCAGAATGGAAAATTCCCAATTATACAGTTAATTTTGTTCTGCCAATTGTGGGGAATTCATTGTTTGTTATAGTACTAGTTAATTTTAGTATTTTGAAGACAAGGAGATATTAGAAGAAAGAACTGAGAAGGGCAGAGAGGGAATTGGAAGTCTCCAACATTAAAAAATAAAAATAATATATAGTTGCAGATTGCAGGAGAAGGAGCCTTCTTCATTGATTTCCTCTGTGGATTACGTCTTTTGTTGTCGGCCAAATTGAAGGTTGGGAGTTTTCCATTCCATGGCTAAAAGAAATGAAACAAATTTTTTACATTTTTTTCTTATTTTGCTGCAATTTTTTTTTTTTAAGTGTAAAGACGATTTTATCCCTAAGAATTTCTTACAAGTTTGTCATGTGATTGGTGCCGCCAAGAAAATGGTCGGAATTGGGTGGTGTGGACCTTAATGGCTACCCATAAATTGATATGAGATCTTAATGGCCGAAAAAAAAAAATCTAACAATGTTTTGATCTAAAAATGTGAGACCATTTTGACTAAAAGTCCTATTCTAAAATTTAAACTCAATAATTTGATCTTATGTCAACTATTGAAAAAGTATTACCATTCTTCTATCTCCGAACTTTATACTTTGTGTAGAGTGCATTTAAGAAACTCTACAACATTTTTGTTAAATTCAAAACAAAAAAATATTAGAAACAAAGTTACTTAAGAAAAGTCTTAGAACTCGTTTTGTTTATTATTGAAAAAGGAGAGGAAAAAAACAAGAGAGACGTCCTTTTCTTTTAACACTCATCCCTTCCCCAACTTTCTCTATACTCCTTCCCTTGAGAATCAACTGTAGCATCCTACTTATCTCCTGTATGTCTCGAACTCGAGACCTTTCTATCCCAAGGGTTGCTGTTTACCACTAAATTAGCAAGACTTACAAAAGAGACATATTTATTCCTTTAATACTTTTGCTTTTATTTTGTTAATTTAAGGAGAAAGAAGATGCAAGCAGAGTAGAGGATGAAGAATTACTCCATCCGTTTGTAATTATAACCCTATTTTTTGTCTAATTGAACTTCGATCTAACGATATTTGTTGTTTTCATAATTTTAAACCAAGACCTCTAAATCATAGACGAAATCCATTTGTATTGAAAGCTAAGAACCCCATTTAATTTTAAAGACACTTAAGGGTAATTGGAGAAAAAAATTCTTTAATTTTACCTTTTAACCGTCCATCCTTATTTTATTAATTGTCTGAATATAAAAAGTGATGTCAATGTCATTACTATTCCTCTTAGGTCCTTTCACATTTACATAAATTAAATGTAGTATTATTATTATTATAAATTTAAATCTTTAATGATAAAAGTTAATTGTTAACTTTTTTTTTTTCCATATATTTAGAAATAATAATAAATTTGATTCAATATACCAAGGGTTTAGTTTATTCTTTTAGGATATAATATATAAAATATATTTTTTAAAATAATTTTTTATTGAAGATTTTATTTTTTAAAAATAAAATAAGATGTTGAATGTTAACTTTGACGGTTAGGGATTTAAATGTACACTTGATGGCATTGCCATATAAATATATATATATATATATATATATATATATATTTATA